>MINK01172319.1:42322-55377 GCA_001735545.1 Phormia regina
ACCTTAGATAAAGAAGGAAGAATAGATATAGGACGTAAATCATGAAAACTATGTACAGCTTTCGATTTTGGAATCGGTACAACACGTGCAGTTTTCCATGCTGAAGGAAATGTAGATGATATATATTTTTTTTTTAAATCACAATAATAAAATCATTTTAATTAAATACCTACATACGTAAGAAATTATTTTCTAACGTACAACTCTTATAATGACAGAATGTACAGTGTGTCGGAATAGAAAATTTTTGGGTATCGATCTGCAACAACTCGTCAGATTAATGAATTTGTGTCAAATTAGTATGAGCGTAGCAGAATAGTGAACAATGTTAAGTTTGGGCGGAGCTGAAAGGGGCTTTAAAAAATGCACATTTTATGACATACTACATAATTTTTGTTTCCCATCTGATTTTAAATAATTTTATATATATTTTTGTATTTTCTGTCTTATACTTTTTGAGATAATTGCTTTTGAATTTTATATACCTTACATTTTCAAGTTATTCATTCAGATTTCTTCATATATGTCCCAGTATTTTCTTCCAATTTTATTCGTTTTTCATTTGGCTAAAGACCAATCCAAATTTTCTTTAAAAACATAATAGCAATTTTATACTTTTCTGAAAGGTATCTTAAGGAGATGACTTTAAAATAGAAAATAATCCCAATAACCCAAGTGGTCAAGGTACACACACTTCCAAATTTGACTCATTTTATATGAAGGTTTTAAGTTTAGTATATTTTTTTCTAAAATCCCAATACAAGAATCTAAAAGAAATTCATTTTAGAAGTCTATAATATGTTGTTAAAAGTCCTGGCGCGTATCCAGCTTAAGCTTTTGGGGGAGGAAAATGTAATGATTTTTACAACTATTTAAATAAATTTTAAGATTTAGTACAAATTTTTCATTTAGAGTTTTTATTTTTGGGAGGGAAATTTCGCTTTTTCCTTCCTCGTGCATTCGCGCCTGTAAAAGTCTTAACGTTTTTTACACTTTCTTATTATATACAATAAAGTCTACAATCACCGTTAAGATATCTTTACTAAAAAAGATTTTATTACTGTTAAATATTTATAGTTTCTAAAAAAAAAAATATTTTTACCAACATTTTATCAATTACAAAAATCCTAACAATTATAAACTTGATTCTTTACAACAATTTTGTAAGCGATAAAAATGTGAAAGGTACCTTTTTAAAGCCTTCTCATCTCCACCTCTGATGGATTTGTTAAGACTCTCTTCAAAACTTATGCTACTTCTATATCAAATTTCAGGCAAATTCAACCAGCGGATTATTTATTTCCAAAAATGATCGGTTCTACACTGCAAAAAATAGTTCAGAGGAGGCTTCTTTATATTACTGTGAATTTTTAAATAAATAAATTGGAATATGTTCAGTTTTTTCGCAATATGTTAATATTTATCGCTAAATTAAAAAAATCAAGTGTCTAAAAATAAGTAATTTTAAATAAGTTTTTTAATTTTTTTATTTTAAAAGGTTCTTAAAGATACTGGTATTCATCATTTACGCTTATTACATTTACTTGGTAAACTAGCTTTATTTATGTTCTTGCCCATTTGGATATATGTTGACAGTTTCAAAGTTATTCAACATCCAGCTATTGTAAGTGCTAATATTTTTGTCTTTATCAATTAAAAATCTATATACTTAATTATTTTATAACTTTTTAGATAAATTTAGACTATCGTGTTATAGCGTTACTGTTTGCTGATGGAGTTTTAAATTGGCTACAAAATATAATTGCGTTTTCGGTGTTATCTCTTGTTACACCGTTAACTTATGCTGTGGCAAGTGCATCGAAACGAATATTTGTTATAGCTGTATCTCTGTTGATCTTGGGAAATCCTGTAACATGGGTGAATTGTTTCGGAATGGCTTTAGCTATATTGGGTGTATTAAGCTACAATAGGGTAGGTTTTAATTTATATATATTTTCACACAATTATAAACTTACGTATTTAATTTTATTTCACCTTTAGTCAAAACAAATCAGCAAAGATAAATCCATTATACCTACAACAACACAAAAAAGTAATATAAAGTATACGTCATTGCAAAATAATATTGATCCCTACTATCGTGGCTCCATTACAACAAATCACAAAATTGCAAATGGCTACAGTTCGAAAAATGTCACCAATAGTATTTTGGCTAATGGCAGTACAATACCAAATGGTAGTACAACTCGACTTTTATTCGTTTAGTTTAATTTTAATAACTTTATAAAAGTTAGAAAACTATGTAATTGAATTTAGAAATTTTAAAAAATTTTATTTATATAAAAACATAAATATAAAAAAGATTTAATATTAAGATTTAAAAAACAAAATTGTTTCTACATGTATAGTTATGTATGTAATCTGTTTATTGTTTCAATCCAGGCTATAAAAAAAAAGAAATTACATATAAATATTTTGCCATATTCTTGTAAAACATTGTAAATGTGATTATTTCATTTCTCAGTATTTTCTTTAAAATATATTTTTAACCCATCAATGATATTAAATGTAAAATATTAACCCCATAACTTCTTTTCCTCAGACTATTATTTTTCTTGCAATATTTAAAATGTAAATACACCAAAAGTAAGAAAACGAAATATTATAAATTAATAAAAACTTCCTAATTTTGTTTAAGTTTAAGTAAAAAAAAAAACAAAAAACAACTTTCAAAAATAAATGACGCAAACTTTTGTATATATTGTTGAGAGAAAGTAAAAAAAAAATATAGTATATATATTGATCAACAAATACATAATATGTAATTTGTTTTAAAACAATAAAAGCAATCCATACAATTTGAATATAATCGTTTTATTCTTTTTATACTCTTCAGCACAACTCACGATGAGAAAAACAATGCTAATTATATTAAACTATGTTAATTTAAAATAAAATAGAATATTACGTTAAAACTAATATTTATATGAATTTGGGCATTTTAGATGAGTCTTAAAAGTGACTTTATATAGGAACTATTTTAAATTATAAATCGAACATCATATAATTTGGCAATGTTTTTTCTTCTTATATAAAACTCATTTGTGTCGAATACTAACTTATTCTAACATTTGTATGGGATTGACACTTATACAAAACTTAATTGCACCGAATTTCAGTAAAATATTGCAGTAATAGGTTAGGTTGATTGGGCAGCTGTCAGAATAGTTGTCAAAATAATAGTGTGATACCCTAAGGGAATCATATGATATTGTCTCACATCCAGACGCATGTATGAAGGAATTGATCGCTCTGATGTCAATATCCGAGAGATCCGATAATACATGCATATTCGGACTGCCGAACTTGGCGGTCCTTATTTCATTGAGTGTCGGGCAGTGACATAGGAAGTGTTCCACTGTCTCCTTTTGCTCTTCAAAGCTACTTCGACAGAAGTCTTTAAAAGGGAGCCCTAGTCTCCTAGCATGCAAACCAGCAATCCAGTGCGGAACGCCGACCAATTGATCTACTTCCTCATATCTAAGGAGCCATTAATAATATTACCTGGGGTATTTGAGTGACCCCTAACCCAAACTAGCTTCAGGTTTGAATGTCTCGCCATCTCATTTAGAGATGTCCGGCATTCATGTACCAGCCTGGATGTCAAAAAGACACCCGAGAGCGATTTAATCGCAGCCTGACTGACCGCACAGATTTGGATATCCATACCGAATACCCTATACCCGAATACCCTATAGCTGATAATAGGTTAGGGTTGATTGTAGTACGTAGATGAAGATGAATCAACATTTCCGATGTTTTCAAGAGGAAGGACGACAGACTGATAGGTCTGAAGTCTTTCGGTCTCATGTGAGTGGTCTTCTCCCTTTAGGAATGAAGACCACTGTGCATCTAGTCCATGACTCAGGGATATAAGAGCACGATAGACATGTATTATATTGCAAATCAGCAGGTATAATATCACCCCGGGGATTTAAATGGGGCAAAACTTTTCAGAGCCCCTCCCAGTTCACTATCTCTTATAGGAAACGGAACGTCATGTGGGACTGCCGAAGGTGTCGCAGAATACTCCGTAAAGGAGAGACTGCCAGGAAAATGCGAATCCATTAAGACATACAAGGTTGTCCAACTGCCACGGGGTTTCTGAATAAAACTTGGAATAGCAGGTGATGATGCCAGAATATTACGAAGACGATTAGTCTCGGAGTGACTAAAGACTCACCCCTTGTATTTGTGCCGGGGTGACATCAGCTCCAATTACGAGCGGTATATTATTCCTCTTAGCCGCCTGGGTTACCTCGGGAGCTTTATTGTTTGGTGTTAAGTCGTGGTCGTGGGCTATATAGCTGTAGACGATGTAGATAGCACCAGCATTTGTCTCCAAGGCCGCCACTACGGTATCCTCACCACTAAAATCAGAAAGAATGAAGATAGTGAGTTTCTTGCTTGCTACTATACAAGATCGAATCCTACCACGTAGCTTGTACGTGTCGCCAACGATCCATGGTTCTTGGACTAGTACCAGCTCCACTCCTTTTTCTATCAATCGGAGGAGCAGCGCAGCCGAAGCTGCTTTTGAATAATAAAGATTAATTTGCGTTATCTTCACCATGCGTGTCTTTTGTCCTTGTAATAATTTGTACCAAATTTCATCCAGATATCTTTAAAATTTTGGCTGTAATTTGTTCACAAGGCTTAAAATCTTCCTGAAAATTTACCCCTTCGGCAAAATTTTATTTTATTTTTCAAAAAAAAAAAAAAAAATAATAATAATCAAAATTTTTTTTTTTTTTTAAAAAAAAAAAAAAAAAAATAATAATAATGATAATAATATTTGAATTCTGAAATTTTAGTATTAGTATTATTTATAAAAAATGTTTCTTAAAAGAAGAGTATAAANNNATTNTCATTTTNNTNTCAGCTNNGAAANNNNTGNNCTCCACAAAAANCNANAAAANANAAAAANTAAAATTAACGAAATNCTTATAGGGCTAGNGNNGAGACTGTTACCCCAACTGCTCTCCGATTTGTTTTACATGCATTTATATTAAGCATTATTTTAGAAACATGAACAAAATTTATGATTCGGAGGAAAATAATGAAAAAATGAAAAAAAAAATCAACATTTTTTAAAATTCTCTAATTAAAAATTATATTACTTTTTATTTCAACCACATTGGTATATGTTCCTTGCACAAAAATTATTTAGAATTTTGTAAAGAATATTTTAGAAAAATTTTAGAATACAAATTTCGCCCTCCAAGTTAAAAAAAAAAAAAAAAAACTAAAAAATCTGTGTGCAATTTTTTTAATGAAATCATAAATGAAATTTTGGAAATTCAGGATTACCCAGGTGAAATTTCATTCAAATACATTCAGCAGTTCTAAAGTTACAGAATTATTTCCAAAAAATTTCGTTTTGGGACCACTGCTCATTAGTCTAAAGGACAATATATTACGATCGATCAGAAAAAGCTACCAATGTAAAAATAGGTTCCAAGTTCGACTGAAGTATTATAGTATATTAAGAATATAAAATATAAAAAGTATGATCAATACTGAATAAGATTGGAGTGATCATATTGTCAGTCCCGCTTATTTTATGAATTTCGTGAGTACGAAAATGGTATTTAGGACCTCAACCTCAATGAAGATTCTTATATTTTTACATTTCAATATCTTTCAATATCTCAGTGAGTCTGATTGGATCAATTTCATTTTCGCCATGGTGTAGCCACAGAAAGCATGGTCCGAAAGTATCCGATTTGCCATTTTTAAATCCTGTGAGCCAACCTTTTTCTTATAATTTATGCCTTTAAAGCTCGGTATTTTCCCTATTCTCAGAAAAGTCGCCCGTAATCTGTACTTTTTTGGTCATACTCTGTCTGCCACTATGCTCATAAAATTGACTCTATCTTTGCTGCTGCATCCGAGAAAGGCTAACAAACCTGAACTCGCCAACCGAATTTTACTGCATCTCTCCCGTCTTCATCCTCCCTGCTATTACCCGGGACATAATAAACAGCACCGTTTGTGTATATCTCAATGTCTTCACGTATAATGCATATTCTGAACTATTTCTTCCGACAGAGCCATCACTGAAAATTAAATCGAAATCTTAGCTGATCAGAGGATTCGATTTTTCAAGACAAGACAATTTTTGCAATTTCCCCTGCTATCACCAGGATTTCTCTATATAACAAAGGCAATTCAGCCGATCGGTGTGGATCTGATTAGTACAAGGTTTCGCCTCAGTGTACTATTGATGAATGATTCTATTTTACTCGTTTCCAGTAAGTCTCTCGCCGCCTTACGATCCATTTTGTAACATACAATAACAACATCATCTGCGAATTGGAATACGGTGCAACCTTCCGAGTTTATAGAATGCAGTTCAAACAAATAAATATTATTAGAGTTGGAGACAAAATACTACCTGGAGCCAAACTTTGGCTAGTTTTTATCTTGTGTTTCCCAATAAAGAGAGTCCTATCCCTCAGGTAATTGATCAGCCCTCTTATAATATAACAAATTTATATCTGTTCTTTCGTATGTCTTTTCAGTATCAATAAAGGCAGCCATCACCAAGTTACCGACATCGTGTTTATTAAATCATTCATGCACTGCGATGTTGAGTGTCTCTTACGGAAGCCGTAGGATCTCCGTAAGATCACATTTATTTCATCAAAAAATTCCTCAAGTGATCTTAATCAGATATTCTAATGACTTCAGCAGTACTGACATTAAGCATATAGGTCTATAAATGTACACTACTGTAGGATCTTTTCCATGTTTTAGAAGAGGGCAAATCTTAATTTCCCTCCAAGCATCTGGCATGAGACCCTTTTGCCAACTATCATTTATCCATTCGAACAGTTTTTTTCCTGTCTATTGTAGGTAGATTTGTAAGAATCTCATATGTTAAACCATCAATGTCAGCAGCTGAGTTTGGATTTCTGTCACTGAGGATTTTTCGAAATCTGGAAACGAGAAAACACGAGTTTCGCATCCTATGATAACTGGTGGTTGAGTAGTATTTGTTAATGTAACATCCGTATTCTGGTTATTACCGCATAATGTTTTAAGGAATTCTGTGGTTTGTGAGTCATTCCAATTATTCACTACCTGTTTAATATGCGAGAGTTTATGACACATCTTATTTACGTCTACTGGTGTAAATATTTCCTTCAATGTACTGTTAAAGCCCTTTCTCTTAATCTTCAATAAATATTTCTTCAGGGATGATTCTTCCATGAACATCTCGCAGTCTTCTAATATATTAGTGCAGGAATATTTTCTTCTAACTGCATTTCTTACTCTCAAAGATTGTCAACATTGCCATTCGGAATATATTTATTCTTATCATTCAATTTTATTGTAGATCTTTTATACCCTTTACACCACCATAGGTGGTTGGCGTATTATGTGTTTGTGCAAATATTGTAACGCAGAGAACAAATTTTCCTACACCCACCTTAAAGTATACCGTTCGACTCAGAATCACTTTTTGAGCCGACTTAATTTGATGAAACTTGGTACATATGACTTTTTTGGCACAAGGACGAAGCCTATTGAATTTGGTCGCGATCGGCCCATTATTTCGCCTAGCCCCATACAAATGTAAACACAAATCCATGTGCCAAATTTCTTTCGAAAATCACTTTAACGTGCATAATATAAAAGTTAATAATAATTTAATATTCGTCACATATGACATTTGTATAAGTAGAAGTGATCGGTTCATAATTGACCATAGCTCCCATATAAGACCCAATTTCGGGAATCACCAAAAAGTGCATAAATACATGTGAATCTTTGTATCGACGAAATATTTTGTAATAATATGTTTTTATTTTCCACTTAATACAAGTATAGGTCCATAATTGGCTCCTTTCCGAATTTGGTACACATAGGGCAGTGTTGTAGGGTATCATATGGTCGGCATTGACCGACTATACTTTCTTCTCTCGTTTTTAATATGCAAGAATTTATGAAACATCCCATTTAAGTTTACTGGTCTAGATATTTCCGTTAATGTACTCTTAAAGCTCTTTCTCTCAACCTTCAATAAATATTTCTTCAGAGATGCTTCTGCCATGAACTTCTCGCAGTCTTCTAATTTATTAGTGCGGAAATATTTTCTTTTAACAGCATTTCTTACTCTGAAATGTTTATCCACCTTGTCATCCCACCATTTTTTCGGAACATATTTATTATTGTTATTCAATTTTATTGTAGCTCTTTTTATGCATAGGTCTATTTTTATCATAAATTCGTTCCGATTGTCACCAATGTTCATTTTTCCAATATCATTTATGAATTTTCGGACTTTAATTCTCATCTGTGGTGGGGTTACTATACCATCAAGTTCTAAAATAATTGGGTGGTGATTTCTGCCGCATATTTTTATATATATAAAACTCGCATTTAAATTATCATGACCAATGAAAGATATATCGAGTGTGGATTTATAGCCATCAGCCAAAGGAAAGATGGTCTTTCATCGTTCAAACAAAGATATCCCAAATCATTTCCAACTTTCTCCAATATTGCTCCTTTCTTTTTGAAATTCTCCTTGGAACTTTGCATTAATATCGCCAGAAATTAGAAATCAAATTTTTCACCTGTGCAAAAATTTTACACATTTGTGTATTATTATTCGTTATCTCGAATGTTGGACGGTTTATAGTTGGAAACTAGATTGATAGTCTTATTCATATTCATAATTGATATTATAATAGTGTCTTGCCCTGTGTCAAAATTGATTATAAAGTGTCTAATTGTTTTTTTTTTTTTACATATATTCTCACTACGCCGTATCCATCCATTCTACTCTTACAAATAAAAGTATAGTCCCTTAAACTAGTGGTAGAGTTATCCACCAGCAATGTCTCCGTTAATAAGGCTACATCTATTGATACGGAAAGAATTATTGGAGATTTTATTAATCATAAATAATTTCCAATAATTCCTTGTTAACTTGTTTCTTTAAACGTTGTATATTATACTGAAAGATACGCATCTTGAAAACCAATGTTTTGTGTCGCCGGATAAACTTTTATTTATACTTTCCGTATCAATATAATTTAATCCACCTTTTGCATCGTCACTTATAGTCCACAGTGGGACAGAATCGAAATTTTTTGGAAATAAATCTGCAACTTTTGATCGGCTGGTTAGATTTGGAAAGGGACACAACAAACCATGAAAAAACCATCATGAAAGGATAATATCAAGACAAAATTTTTGAGAAACGCTATATTAAAATTGATTAAATTTTCATTTAAGCTGAACATATGTATGTACATAATTATAATAAATTAACTATTGTTTATTATATTTAAGTTAATATTAATATTGTATAATAATAAACATTAAAAAATTCTTGCAAATAACATGTTTAACCTTTTACTAGATTTTCAGAAAGTTAAATACAAAATTGTATGATAACATTGAAAATCGAACATGTTTTTTTATAAATCTACAAATTGTATTACTTCGTGATTATTTTAGTATTCATTTATTTTTTATTTTTGTACAATAGATCTTAATTAATTTTATTTAATTGTATCCATTCGTATACAACAAACTTTTCATATCCAATTTTTTGTAACAAAGATTCAGATTTCATATTTCCAACAACAACAAAAGCCGATGGATTAACACATGATGATGTTGCTATTAATTTGCTCATTGATATTGCTAAGTACTGACCCAGACCCTTACGTTGAGCTGATGGCAAAACTTGAAGTATTCTGAATCATTAAAATAATAAAAATATTTATTTTTTTAATTAAACAATTTTCTATAAAATAGTATTCCAAGATTTAACTACTCACCCTAAACCAGAAAATTCATTTTGAAAAATCCAACCTATTAAATTGTTAGTAGATTCTTCCACAATACCAATACATCTTTTAAAATTAATAAAACCTTTAATGTAATTCACGGAAGCTTCTTTGTTATTTGCCCAGAGTGAATGTATTACATCGGCATGCTGCTCCTGTACACGTGTTTCTTTATAGCCCTCAGGAAGACTTTTATAATAAAAATTTTTATATTAGTTACAGATGTTGTTATTCAGAGAAAACTGATTCGTTGTGACACAAATGCGATAAAAAAAACATGAAATGGAAATAATTATGAAATTACAGTGTGCGATACAAATAGTGAAATGGTAAAAATTATGGAATTTCCGATTTCATTTAATGATAGTAGTTTAATCAAGTTTAACTATTGAACTTACAAAAGTGGCCACATTTTTTTTTCTATTATATAATTCCATAATTATTTCCACTTTATTTTTTTTTTAATCGCACACGATGCACAAAATTATTTTGCTAAAATGATTGTTTTAAAAAAATACCTCGGTATTTTAAGTTCTAAAGCTTTATCCTGATTTAAAATAAAACCTTGACATTTTCGTGCTCTTTGTATTGTTACTCCTTTCGATGAAACGATTTCCTTTACAGCTTCACTGTAGTCATTTGCAACGCTAATAAGCAGAGGACCATTTTTCCACTTTATTAAATTTGTTTTATTTAAACATTCCAATAATTCGTTACAATTTGGTTCCCACGTGTGAAAAGCAACACTTTGAATCTGTAAAGACAATAATCTATAAGTATCTGTTTATCGGTATGTTGAAATAGAATAATTAGCTTCGGTTCCGCTAAAGGGATTTAACTCTAACTTTAAAAATTTTCAGTAAAGCCAAAAAGTTGTTTTCCTTTTAATATTTAAAACAATTAGGCATTTTTTGACGAAGGAGTAGAGAAAATGATGTAGGATTTTTACAGATATGACCATTATATAATTTTCTTGCAAAATTTTTAAATTTTAAAATTTTTATTTGACTTTAGAGGAACCAATGCAAATCTATTTGTATTTTGATTTTCAAATGAGGATTTAGTTCAAATAAATTAGAATATATAATTTTCCTATTAATTCCTACAATATTTTCGACCGATGTTACAGTTCCGATGGTTTGTCCATTGGAAAATGTACTAAAAACCATTAACAAATATTTGTTAATGGAATATTTGTTTTTATATTATTAGAAAATTTTTATTAAAGAAACAGAACATTGCGAATGAGAAGATTTGCGAATGAGATAAATGATTTAGAAAAATAAATGGTTTAAATAACGGTCTTCAAGTCGATTCAAACTAGAGCCTAAACACATCCAAGCGGATTATTTTTTTATATGAAGATTTTGCAACTAAAACAACACTGCAGAATCCGCTGAAAATTATGACCAAATTACAATAGCGCGTAGTCAGCAGCAGCTGTTCACTATCATTATAAACTGTTACTGTCGGCTTAATTACATTGGATGTAAGCATTAACAGCTTACACAGTTGTATTTTCATATTTTCTTTGTTGATAAATAATATATTTACCGGGTATATTCAATTCTTTTGATAAATTCATCCATTTTTATCCTTTAAAATTTGTTTCAATTAGTATTTCTTCCATTTATTTTCCTTTTTCTTTTTAAGTTGGTACAAATGCTTACATTTTTCGTGTTTTTCTTATTGAACTATACGAACAAAAAACAACAGCCTCACAATACAAAAAACAGTACTGTCCTACCATCTTTTTTAATTCTCTCTTTCGGTATATGAAAGCAGCGCAGTGAATTTAGAAACAGGGCTAAATAATATAGCTCTACAAACTGCTGCTGACCAAATGTAATAAACTCCATAACAAACAGTGCATTCTAAAATATCAGCAGTATTGTGTCAGCACACACTGCTGCTGCTGCCTACGCGCTATTCTAATGTGGGCTTTAAAATTTATTTCAATTTCACAATGGATTCTCGAAAGCTCTCATTTTCTCACTCTCTCTATGTCAGTGTTACCGTTGTTGCAAAATGAATCACATAGGTTTACATTAATTTTATATAAGAAAAAGATTAGAAATAGATTAACAACTAGATATTTATGTTAGAGAAAAAAACCCTAATTCAATTGTCAAAAACCTATTCATACAACAACAAGATACATGTAGCCACATATATTTTGTTTTTATGTTTCCAGAAAAATTAGTAAATTGTTTGAAAATTTAGTATAGGGTTGCTCTCACATAAACTTCTAGTTCTATTCTGTGGTTGGGGTGTTATGCGTTTGTGCAAATATTGTAACGCAGAGAAAAAAATCTTCTTACCCACACCTTAAAGTATACAGTTCGACTCAGAATCACATTATGAGCTGATTTAACCATGCCCGTCCGTCTGGTTGGTTGACTGTCTGTCTGTGTAAAGCTTGTGCACAAAGTATAGGTCTCAGTTTTAGAGATAATTTGATGAAATTTGGTACATATGACTTTTTTGCACAAGGATGAAGCTTATTGAATTTCTCTTGACAGACCTATTTCACCTTCTCCCGGAACACTCAAAATTAGCTTAAAATTTTAAATATTTTAATGAAATTTAACATTATGAAGCACAAATCGATGTGCCAAATATAATGAAGATCGGTCCAAAATTGGTCATAGATCCCATATGAACCCTTCTTTTGAAAATCACTTTAACGTGTATAAATCCCATAAAAATGTGAATATTAATTTAATATTCGATGCATATAACATTTATATATAACAGATGCAAACAGTTTCTTTATTTTTTTTGGTGTCGCTATTTAACTGTTCCTAAAATAACGGAATTTAATTATTTGTGTCTTTTTTGCGCTTTTACTAAAAAAATCAGTGTAGTTGTAATTTCAATTGGAAAAAAATACCATTTGTCAATAAAAATTATTTTTAACATAAAAATATTAAAAATCCGAAAAGCAAAGTTTGTCGGATTTCACACACAGCAATTTTTCTTACTGAGAATATAAAAGTAAAGAGAATATAAAAGTTTAGTATTCTAATCTCGTCTCTCTCCTATAAGCTCAGAATTGCGGCAAGAAAAATTGCTGTGTGTGAACCCGGGTATTATGTGATTAATTTAATCATATTGGTTTCATGTTTATGGTTTATGTCTTATGTGGTTTATGTCTTCATTGTACTGAATCTGAAAAAAATGTTATTCTTAAATTAAATTCGGACGGGTTATCAATTAGAAAAA
>MINK01172320.1:0-38478 GCA_001735545.1 Phormia regina
TTTGTAGTTTCGTTAAATTAAACTATTTATCTTTTTAATTAAATGTTTTCATTGTCGTCATATCGTAGTTTTGCAATTCGACAGCTATACTTTCTTCATTTGATCCCTGATCCAACTTTTTATTTTTAATCGAAGCACGGTTTTCTTCCTAAGTTTTCTTGCAGTTATTGCTACTTGATTCTTATAAGAATTCAATAAAAAATCTTTACTTTTGTCCTAAGTTTTGAAGAAACATATCATTCAGTTTTTAAATAATCTCAGAAAATTTTATTTACGTAACATTTACGTTAAAAACAAATTGTATATTTTTCAGGATCTCTTGGCGACCCCGACGAATTTCTTTACCGGCCTCTTGGGGGTCGCGGACTCCGATTTGAGTACCGATGCTGTACACCATTGTGTATGTGTAGCAAATTTCGTCTTTTGTTATTGTACAAATTGTACTTGTATTATGTGAATTGATACTTTTTTATGAATTTATGGAGTTTGTGTAATTTCCATAAGTTGGACTTTTTTTGAAAATCTATCCTAAAAAAATAAAAACTAATAAAAAATTTTTGAATTACTTTAGGTTTGCACCCAGCATTTAACGTTGGTCGAAAATATAAAATATCATATACATATATACTTGTATATTTCAGTTCAACACTATCCTTCTTTCCGCCGACCAAAATCTAATGCAGGAGTGTTTTGAAAAAAAAAAAATAATAATAATTTTTTTAAATGAATAATAATTTTCCGAAAAAGTACCTTATAAAGAAATATCTTCAAAAAATACCATTCCAACAAAATTTATTTTTCTTGCTAAAAAAAATAATGAGAATATGATGCTAAAGTAAAAGGTAATTAAGATTCGGTACATTCTAATTTACGTTACAAACTATTTGTATATACATATAGGTACATTAATTTTTGTAATAATAAAATATAAAAATGTTATTACTTATATTATTAGTCATTAATAAAAATATAATCACCCATATAATAAATACATAAGAATGTATGTACTTTTAATAAATATTTTCAAAAAATGTATATTTTGTTATTGGAAAATACATATAGTCTTAGTTTTGCATACAACCAGTGTTGCCAATTTAGCCATTTAGTCGCTAAATTTAACCATTTTCACTCTTGTTTAGCCACCAAAAAATGAATTTAGCCATTTTTTTTTTTTTTTGCATCTAGCTATTTTTAGCCATTTTTATATTTTTTGTTATTTTTTCAATTTTAAATTATATTTTCTACACTTACGGAGAAAAAAATATTAATGTAAATAAAATGCGTTAAAGTTACATTTAGTAACTCCCTAAAAATGCAACAATAATATGTTGACGTGATTTTCGTAGTCCGCATAGAAAACAAATAGAACTTCACAAAAAACCTAACTCAATTGCCAAAGATACATAAGTCTTTGTATGTAGGTGTGAATAATTTTTTATTTTTTTTGTTGAGAAATGCAAACTGATTTCTAGTAAAACATCTAGTCAACTAAATAAAATCACCAATATCAAATGGAAAAAATATACCCAAAAATTCCGAAAGGAGAGGTTTAACAATCCAAAATTTAAGGAGTGGTTTTCTGAATCTACAAATTCTGAGAAATCGTTCTGTAAATATTGTAAAAATTCAAAGTGATTCGCTTAAAAGTTGTTCGAATGCGGAATTCAAAGAGTTTTTAGCCGAATAAACTTAGTAAAAATAGATTTAAGAAATATATTTTATTTAGCAACTATCGATTCTATATTATCTATTCTATTTAAAAATATTTTGCTAAATAAATAATATTTAATTATTTTAATTTTAACTTTTAGTTACTTTTGTTGGTTAGGTTTAAAAAGATGTGACAAATGTGACAACTATGATGTACCCAAATATCATAAGAAAAAATTAGTTCTTCAATAAAAATAACAACGATTTTGACTTATTGATGACATAATTTTTTAAATTCTTAACTTTATTATTATTTTTATACCAAAAAATTTTAAAACTAAAAAAAATATGATCTCCAAGTAAATCAATGAATTGTTTTTGTTTTTTATTATTAATTTAGTGATGTTTTCATAAATAAATTTTTAGCCATTATTTAACCATTTTTCAGCCATTTTTTTTGCAATTTTTTATTGAAAATTTAGCCATTTTTGGTCCCAAGGAACTGGCAACACTCCATACAACCAATGAAAAAAATTATATCTAAAATTTTTATTTAACTTTATTTATTTTAAATTACTTAAAAGGGATTGCTAATTAACTATTTTTTTAACTTTTTTCTATACATTTTATAAAATTAATTTTTTATGTAAAATTAATTAATCATTTTATTAAAAATAAAGAGTATGTCATTTATTATGTTTAAAATTAACAGTAATAAACTTTAAACAATGGTTTTTGTGACACCCTGTTATCTGGTGTTTGTCATTTGCGTTATTGTGAATGACCATAATTATTAACATTTAAAAGCCTAAGCAGAGCACTGCGCCGGCAAGCTTTTAAACGGCTGAGCCTAGCTCGGAGGTTTCTCAGGAGCCGCCGCCACTGCGAAAATTTCTGCCTAAACATGACTCAAATACAACCGCCGATTTTGGTCAAGCTTACCAAGTTCAATGTAAGACCCATAGTATAATTACAAAGTACTCGCACATCTACAAAAACAATTCCTTGTATTTTGTTAGTGTAAAACTACTCCTCACAATGTCAAAATGATATAAACAGAAAATGAGAGGAATAGTAAAATGCTTACGAAAAAAATTTACATAGGCATACAAAAACAATTTGACGAGGTGCGTCGATGAAAAAATTGGAAAACAGCTGTTCTTACGAGTATACTTTCTAATTATACTATTGTAAGACCTTATTTTGCGGTCTACACTATCCTTTTTTTTGTTCGCAGATTGAACAAAATGTTGCGAGCACCTGCATTTGGATAGTGTGGTTCCAACTTGTTCATGGAGAAATTTTTTCTATCAATCTTTATAAGAATTTATCACGTGTGGGCCAAATTCATTTATTATATTGCAGCGTTATGATAAATTTGTTTTGCAATCAAAAGTCATTTTGTTGTATTTTGTTGACTATATTTATTTAGGAAGAATCCAATTCTATATGGAAATCTAAATTAAATGATTATTAGTAACAAAAGTGACCCAAAAAATAATTAATTTGAAAAACAAAACATATGACCATTCAACTTTTACAACATTCCTCGAAGAAAACCAAAAAAGTTTTTAGAATTAAATTATATCTACGTGTTCACATATATTTTGATTTAAAAGAGACAGGTAAGATGTCTTTTGACGTTTTAGCTAATAGACAATTTTCAGCCGCCGAAAATTTTTAGGAAAGCCGCCGCCGCTAAAAAAATCGTTCGGCGCAAGTCTCTAGTGGGGCATTCGACATTATCAGATTCACGCCGGGATAATTTCCGTATTTTCTTTGTATTTTAGTGTGGAATAGTAATTTAAAGGCATTTATTTTAAAAAAGTAAACAATTCATTGTTTAAAAAAAGTGTTGTGTTTAATAGTGCAAATATTTATATTCCAGAAATGGCTCAAAGTAAATTAAACGATTTGGCTGGTAAATTGGGCAAAGGTGGTCCTCCCGGATTGGCCACAGGTTTAAAAGTTTTGGTTGGTTTGAGTGCTGCAGCCTATGGTATTAACCAATCCTTATATACCGGTAAGGTTTTCTACCAATTATTAAGAATTTTTAAAGAAATAAGTTGAAAAACATAAAAAATTTTCATACCTAACCTCAATGTTCATCATAAGAAAATCAACATTTTCATCATTGTCGGCAAATTTCATAATAAAAACGTGATGTTATATTCAATTATTCATACAACTTCACAGTTATTTTCAATTTAAAAATAAAATTATATTAATTTATTTAAAATTACTTTTAATAATAAAATTTTATGTTAAATTGTTTCTTTATAAAGAAGTTGCATAACCTTAATCATACATGCCGCACTCTAATACATCTTTTGTTGTTGTTTCATAGTAGAGTGTAAATTCATTGAGATTATTATTAATTTGATTACATTTTATTTTACAGTTGATGGTGGTCATCGTGCTATTATCTTTAACAGAATCGGTGGCATTCAAAATGATATTTATTCCGAAGGTTTACATTTCCGCATTCCATGGTTCCAATATCCCATCATTTATGATATTCGTTCTCGTCCCCGTAAAATTTCTTCACCCACCGGCTCTAAAGATTTACAAATGATTAATATTTCTTTGCGTGTATTGTCTCGTCCCGACTCTATACGTTTACCTTCACTTCATCGGCAGTTGGGTGTGGATTACGATGAGAAGGTATTGCCCTCCATTTGCAATGAAGTTCTTAAGAGTGTTGTAGCCAAATTCAATGCTTCTCAATTGATTACACAACGTGCACAAGTAAGTTCTTTAATTCTCTAAGAGGATTTTAATGAAAATTTTTAATGTGTATTTAATGCTTAAAAGGTTTCCCTTTTGATTCGCAAAGAATTGGTTGAACGTGCTCGTGATTTTAACATTATTTTGGATGATGTTTCTTTAACTGAATTAAGTTTCGGCAAAGAATATACTGCTGCTGTTGAAGCCAAACAGGTTGCTCAACAAGAAGCACAGCGTGCTGTATTCTTTGTTGAACGTGCCAAGCAAGAGAAACAACAGAAGATTGTGCAAGCTGAGGGTGAAGCCGAAGCAGCTAAAATGATATCCTTTTTTAAACAAATAAGAAATGAAAGTGTATTGAATGAACAATTTTCTTTAAAAGATTTTCTGAAGGAAGACATTCTCACTTAGAAAATTAAATTGGAAACCTTTTAAATTTGCGATTGTCTTTTAAAATGGACCTAGGTCCAAATCGTCTTAAATTTACTTTATGAATAATTTTTAAAATATTTTCATTTTGTAAGAAGCTTTTGCCAAAATTTTCCTCTCATGGAATACTTGCATTAATTTTTTATGGAAATTTTTCCAAAAATTTTTTTTATAATTTTTTTTATTATAAAGAAGTTTTTGATAAATTTTCTTTTCATAGGAAATTTTTGATAATTTTCTTTTATAGACATTTTTCAATAAATTTTGTTTTTATAAAAAATTTTCGATAAATTATGATAATTACAGAAATTTTCTAAAAAAAAAAAAAAATTCAGAAATGGGTTTCCAGTTTAAAAAATTAGTTTATCATAAATCAATACTAAATTCTTTTAAATTTTACCATGGTTTTTCCATAACTGATATGTTTACTTAGGTCTTGCAGTCAAACAGAATCCAGCTTACTTGAAGTTGCGTAAAATCCGCGCTGCTCAAAGCATAGCTAGAACCGTAAGTTTTCTGTAATTATACTTATTATCAACACCCTCTATAATATTCTTCTTCTCCCCAAAAAATAGATTGCCAACTCACAGAACAAGGTCTACCTCTCGGCCGATAGCTTGATGTTGAACATCCAAGATGCCGGCTTCGATGATATGACTGAAAAAGTCTACAAAAGTAAATAAACTTTTTTAACATCTTTAAGATAAAAAACAACTACCATACAAACAATAATAACAACACCATGTGTTAAAAATTAAATTAACAAAAGAAAATGTCTTGGAAATTATTCTGAAATCCTACCAACTATATTTTGAAATTGGCTTTTATAAGCAATTTGTTGTATACAAATCAAATATATTCTTTTTATATAGATATCCATCCTACATATATAAGTGAAATATTTTAAGAAAATATTTGATGAATTGAAAATAATTCTTTTATTTTCTCTTTGTTATTTTTCTAATTTCTTTTGCTCTTCTTGAAATTGTCCCAATATTTAGCTGCCGATGTGGATAATTTTCAAATACATTATTAAATAGAATTTCTTATATAACTTCAAATGCTTTTATACCATTTCATTTTCTTTAGTTTTAAACCATTTCTTTGTTAATTTTATTACTTTTTTACTTTATTGTTCATTTATCCATATTTAAGTAATACTCCTTTATGGGTGTAAATTTTTATAGATTTTAAGCCTACAATTGAAAAAAAGAAATCACATTTATAGTAGTACAATAACAATTAAAGATGTTTCTTAATAATAAACTGGCAACACTAGTTTATAATTAAATGAATAATTTTTATTTTATATTCACATATAAATTTGTGTTCCATATTGTACTGAACATCTTTAAAAGTTATTTTGTTAAAGTTATAAACAAAAGATCAACTTAAAACAAAATATTATTTTTGTTGTTTAAAACTAAATAAACTATTTCTGTTTAAAGAAATTTCGTTTTAATTTCGTTTCGTTTTCTCATAAAATACTTTATTTCTCCAACATTTTACAGTTGGCGAGAGTTGGTTTGGTGGTCCCACAAATACTTTAGCTCAAAGCAAGAAATCCTCGGAAAAATCAATAGGGGAACTTGCTCATCACACTGCTAATCGATTGGTTTAGTTTTGCCCAATTAAAGTGGATTTGTATTGTGTCTATAATATGTGCCTTAACAAAAATTTTATGAAATGTAACATTTCTTCAAATTTCGTCAAGAGTCAAGACTAATTTTTTATACTTTATACGCAACATACAAAGAAATTTACAATTTTGTTAACTCTGCAATAAATCATCGATCATACCAACAAGTGCAAATAATATACATACAAAGTAAGTGATAAATTTTTACTTGTATCTGTTTTATTATTTCCTATTTATGCTAAAAAAAAGAGTAATGAAATCGAAAGGAATTAATATTTGTTCTCAATATAAATTATATGCAAAAGGTTTAAGGGAGAAAAATGTACATTTTTTAAAAAATTACAATAATTCAAACCGGGGATTTTTTAGATGAACCAACCACAACTTAAAGAAAAGTTAAGGCTTTTATTAGGCATCTTAAATAGGTAATTTTTTTTATTCATACAAATAATTATTTTAAATAAAAACAACAGCAATCAACTTTTTTCTCAATAAAATTATTATTATTATTATTATTATTATTATTATATTGAGCTCGTTTACACAGGATATTTATTTCGGTGTGTGAAAAGTTGCATGTCGTTGCAAAGCT
This sequence comes from Phormia regina, assembly GCA_001735545.1. Taxonomy (NCBI): domain Eukaryota; kingdom Metazoa; phylum Arthropoda; class Insecta; order Diptera; family Calliphoridae; genus Phormia; species Phormia regina. The sequence goes on from MINK01172320.1 coordinate 7,038, forward strand.
AAAAAAATTTCAGGAAATCTTTAATTTTATTTATTTTTTTATTTATAATTACTTCGAAATGCGTTTATTTATTAATTTTCGTACTTGGAAACAAAAACAATTTAAGCCATTAAAGGAAGAATTGCTGAAGTCAAAATTTTGTGTTTTTAAGTTCAAAAGTAGCAATAAAAAAACAATTTTAGAAACAAAAATTGTTGTGTATGGACTTGGACGATTCAATCGATTTCAAATCGAGTGGATTTAAAAAGTTATGACGAATTTCGATCGCTTTCAAAAATCATATTTGCAATAGTCTTTTATTCTTATTTAGAAAAAATAACAGCTCATGTGAAAAATTTAGAGAAATATAGAAGACTAGTAATTAAATCTAATAGGAAGTGATTAAAATCTAATTGTTATTAANAANNAAAAAAAAAAAAAAATCAAATAAATACATCCAAACTTTTATTTGTTTTTGAAATCGATTCGTTTTTTATAAAATGAATTTTTCGTTTTTAAACTAACATCGATATGAACACAGTCAAAAGAATTGTGGGTGTCATAAAAATACATTTTAATTGAAGCAATGCATACATACGTAATTGAAACATTCGTGTACCAAAGAGCGATAAAGCTATATAATACATTCTTACTTACATTTCCTTCAGATTTTCATCGGATTTTGCAGTATTTTTTGGAAATTATCCATTCTTTACAATTTCATATTTTTGCAAAAAATTGTTCTTTATTTTAATTTTCAATTGACAAGAAAAGTCAAAATTTTTAAATATTAAACATGTTTTATGACTATGTTAACAGAGTATGAAGTTATGAGCGAGTCACAATTATAGTCGAAACTTTTAGTCTTTACTATGACTTTTTAATACTTCTATGAGTAGATATGTAAATCCCATACATTTTAGAAGTTCTTTCATATGAAACAACTCCTGATTTTTTTTTAATTGTTGTATTTTTGTAGGTAGTAACTTCATTTTCTTATGAAATAAAGAGTTTAGAATCTGTGTTCCTTTTCTGCTTAGTAACATTTGATTTGAGGGAAAAAATATATAAAACCTATTTAAAGCAGATTAAGATAAAAACAAACTATACCACTTTTAAAATAACTATGACCAATGATCATTGATATAATGGTGTTGCGAAGATAAGCATCTTTTGTTGAAGTTTGAAGACAGTTTTCAAGCCTATCATAAACGAGTTCGAAGTCAGAGTGACATGATCACTCTGGCTTCGAATACCATCTTAAGATCTTTATTTTATGCTACTTGGAGCTTTTTATATAACATTTATGTTCAATACATTTCTTCTATGTGTTTTAAATACCAAAAATTTTTATTATATTCAAATTATTTGAAAACAAAAAACAAACAAATATTAAAATTATCAAGGTTACTATTCAAAATAGTTATACATTATTAAATTTATAGTTCAAATTACAGGCCTCACACTACCTTGTAAAAGTATGCCAAAATTTCATTTCATAAAAGTATTGAAAGTATTTACACCAGTACTATAGAGTAAAAAAAAAAACGACTAAAATTTTCAAACACATTATTTTTTCTGTTTTATTTATTCAAATATTCAATAAATTATTGATTATAGTTTTATATACTTAATATAAAATGCAAATTTATTTTGCATGTATAATTATTTAAGACATTTAATTTAAAAATACTGTAAAAAGTTCATAAGAGCATAAATTTATACTATAATTAAGTGGGTAGATTCGGTTAAATTTTTAAAAATTGATTTGATTATTTATTAATTTATTATTTGTATAATTTTTAAGGAGCTCAAATTGGTCATTGGAAAATATTTTTATAAATTTTCTTTGTTATTTATGTTAAATTCAATGTATTTTTTATAATATATCGTAATTTGTATGTAAGAATGTTCAGTGTGTGTATTCATGAATGTATGTTTATGAAATTATGTATTTCAATTCCATAAGAATAGATTGTATATATGTATGTGAATATAGACTTATAATTAAAATTTTTGAAAAATGTAATTCCCTATTTGAATACCATTAAGTTTTTTATTTCTATTTTTTAAATTTTAAGAAATTAATGAAAGAGGCGTTTTATGAAATAATCAGATTCTCAAAAGTCATAGGCAGTTTTTATTTCGTTAGATTTTAATAAGAGATTTATCTGTAATATAAATATCAGGCAGTGGTAGGTTTACTATCATCACTTGAAGATGGTCTTTCTGTTCTGGGACTAGGTTCGGGAACGGGATTACGATCACGGTAGCGTCTTAGCGTAGATGTAGATGATGATGGAGCCGATGTGCTTAATGTATAATTAGAAGGCAAGACAACATTTAGCAAATCGCCAGCCATCATGCTACGTCCACTTACAGCTCTGCCCGGTAAAACGGGATTGTTCGAAGAAGTCGTTGATGATACCGCTGAAGTAGAGTTAGAATTTGATGTTGTAGTAGTCACGCCATTAGTTGCTGTTAGTGTTGTGGCTGTTGTGGGTGAAGCATTTTTTGATGTCGAAGCATTGGCAGCATTAACAAATGACTCAGCAATGGCAGTGAGTGGAGGTCATAAATTCGTAGTCTGTACCAAACCGCGTTCCAAATTAAAGCAATCCAATACTGCAGCTCCAACGCTACTACGCCTGGCTACCATTGAATTAACTATGGTCCATTTATTAAGACGTATATCATAACGTTCTACGGAGTTAAGAGAAGAAGAACCATCATTACCTCCTAAGGCATAGAGAGCACCTTCTACTTCCACCACTTCATGAGTGGATCTTCGAGAGTGCATGGCTGCTATGGGTTCCCAGCTATTACGTCTTATATTAAAGCGTTCTCCACTAGACATACACATGGTGCCATCATTGCCGCCGATACAATAGAGATAACCATCACAAGAGGCCACGCCACAACTGCTACGTCTAGCTGTCATACTAGGCACCGGATACCACCTTCCTACTCTAGGATCAAAACGTTCCACACTGGATTGATAATTTGTAGAGTCAAAACCTCCCAATGAATAAATGCAATTTTCCAAAACGGCCAAACGACAATAACGTCGACGAGTGCTCATAGCAGGACATGAACTCCAAACTGAAGTTAAAGGATCATAACGTTCTGTGCTGCTCAAACAGGATGCACCATCATAACCACCACATACATAAATCAAACCGTCAAAGGCACAAATACCCAAACACGAACGTTTTGTTCCCATGGGTGTTATATAAGACCATTTATTATTTAAAGGATTGTAACATTCAGCCGTTGCTAAATCATTTACACCATCATATCCACCCACCACATAAAGAGACTTGTGCAAAGCAGTTACACCAGATCTAGAACGTCTCCACAACATTGGCGCTATACTAGACCAGATATTAGATCTGGGATTATATACCTCACACTCATTGTGTATGGCAAAAAGACTGCCTCCACCCACTGCAAAAATATAGGGTTTCATACCATCTGGTCTTCTCTCCATGGTACGTTGACTACTCATTAAACTTCTTTGTTCGGGTAGTAAATGATATTTCATGGCTTCAAGTAAAAGTTCTTTGCACTGAGAATCATCTCGTATCAATGGTTCTGTCTCTACAATGGTCATTAAAAAGTCACGACTTACTAAAGGCAAACGTACGTGACTCATAAGCTCAGCAATATGATTTTGTCTTTCTGCTAAATCATGTTTAATCCAATTCAAAACAGCATGAAATACCTTCTCCTCAGAACAAATGTTAAGAAGATTATTGGATATTAAATCTTTAACCTGTGGAAAAGATGAAAACGAATTAAAATTTCAGATTGGAATGAATCAAATTATTATCTCACCTCTTCAAAGGGCAGCAATAAAAACTCTTCGGTACCAACAACTTGTTGAAAATTTTGTAAAGCATATTTATGAGACCTAGTATGCAACTCCTTGCAAGAATGGGCATCTAATAAAAGCCATAAAAGTATTACAAATTATAATTTTTTATACCTTTCACAAAAAAAAAAAAACTCACCAGCAAAACTCCTAATACCCAAACAATTTGAAGGATGCAATTGACGCAGTAAAAATTTACAACAAGCTTCGCGTACTGAATGCATTTGCAAAAGACTCGAAGCCGGCAATAATACTTGAACATTCTGTTCGGTTATAGTTATTTCACCCGTGTAAATGTAGTCAATTAGATCCCTTACGGCCATAACATCAATATCATGTAGTCGTACTATACCCTGAGTTCTTTCTAGCATGTCATCTATAGGTTGAAAATATGTAAAAAACGGAAGTAATATGTTAAATGTCATGTGTGTTTTGCTAAAGATAAAAGGCAGAACAAGTAAAAGGATAATGATGATGATACTTACCATTGAACATGGCATAGAAATAAGGGGATACTGAAGCTAAAACTACCTTGTGGGCATGTAGGGTTTCACCGCCCACCTCTAAAGTCACATCACACAACTAGAAATAAATAACAAACACACAGAGACATAAAATGTTAATATATGTGTGTATTTTTATATGTATGTGAAATATAATCTTGATTAATTTTATATAATTTATTTTATTACATCGTGCATTTAGTATATATGTATGCTTTTCATACTCTTCGTGGGAGTGTTATTTAGGTGCATAAAATTATTAAGTTGTAAGAAATATTTGTCATAACATTAATTTGAAATTGTTATTTTTTTGTAGTGATTTATTTTAATATTTAGATATTTTTATGTACATTTTACTTTAAAATTATAACTTTCATTGAAAAATTTCGATTCGATCAAATAATTTCATATACATACTTTACAATTTTATGAATTGAAATAAAAATATGAGCGCTTTCGGCTTTAAAATGTAGTTGACATTTTATATGCCCTAAAAGAGTTCAAACATAATCCAGCAAAACATGTGGATGTGATTCAAATTAGTTTTTTTTTTTTTTTTTTCACGAGTTTTATTATATATAAGTACCGTTTAAGAACTGAAATCGACTTAAATCCCTATGATAAAGGGGTCACTGATCTGAACTCAAAAGTTTAACACTATTGTTTTTATTTTAACCATGATGGTTGTTCAAAATTATTTTCATTCGTCTGCACTTTTCTTGAAGTTTTTATATATTTTTGAGCATTAATTAGCCGGTTAGTTTTACATGCACCTTTCATATACAGAATATTGTATCTTGAAACTAATTTGTTTGTAACAATAATATAATAAGTTAGAGTTCCTCCCCTCCCACTATTATAATATCGATTACACACGCTATTATTAAAATTTTAAAATTAAAATTCACTTAAATTTAACTTTTTTGCTGGGAAATCTATTTCATAAAAGCATATGTCTGTGCAGTTAGTTAACTCATCCCTATAATCTGTCTACCTTTAGACTTATTCTAATGGGATTATGTTTTATTCTAGCTTTTTTCTGCCTTTTCAATATTCCTTTTTATTAAGTGTTTAACTTCCACCTTTCTGTATTAGATAGTAGGTGCTGATTTCAATTCAATTTTTGAAAAGAAAAAAAAAAAAACTCTCATCACTCTTGCATATGGATGTATAAAATTTCATTTGATATTCTATATGCAGACATGGCTGGGGGGGTTCCAATGCAGCAAACAAGTGCTATATATATATATGATAATAATATACAAGTCAATAAACTCTAGAATTTGCTGTTATTTATATGTAATATGATGTTTTTAACAAGAGGTTCCTTCTTGTTAAAAGAATATTTGCAAGTAAGAATTTAGCAAGTGTTTTTTGTTTTATTTTTATTACTATTTTTTTTCCAACAATACGCCACTATGTCTGGCACGTCTCAAACTTAATGTTCTAGTATTATTTTTTATAGACCGTTTTGTTACAGATTACAAATACGTTTTTTGCTCTTTACTTTTTTTATTATTTTTGTGTGTTCAAGCATTTTTAGGGATTCTTATAATAGCATAACTCTTAGTTTCGAGTCTTTTTTAAGAAAATTATGTATTGAAAGCAGTGTTGCCAGTAAATGTTTTTAATACCAAATGAATATAAAAACTATAACTATATAAACTATATTGTAAAAGTAAAAGTACTTTCGTTTTGTAATGCAAACATGTCTTCTCCTATAAAACTATTAATTATCAAGGTATGAAAATTTCAGAAAAGTAAACTTTCAGAGACAGTACATACATTTATGAAAACTAAAAATCTATCCGATTTTCCTTACGATACTAATTTAGCGACAAAAAATCCTTAAACTTAAGGATTTTTCTACTTCTGGCAACACTGATTTGAAGTTTAAAGTTTTCTTTATTCACCTGCGAATTTGTACGCATTTGATTTATGGCCGCAAATGATGCCACACAATGTCCGGGATTTTGATGGTGGGCTTGTGGTAATATTTCTTCATTTGGTCCTGGTGGACTAAGATCACTGGGCGTTTGTGTGGAATTATTGCTGGTGGTTGTAACATCTTCACTATTGGCAGTGTTATCGGTGGAACTGAAAAGATAAAAGTAATTTAAATATTTTCAACACAATTGTAAAAATATCAACTTTTGCTTCATATCAACTAATCCTTAATCTAAAAACTTGTGTAGTTTTTTTTTTATTTTAGAATAATTGTAATAAATATTATATACCTATTTAGAATAATATCGATAATTTTTGTAATTTTCGATAAAATATACTTTAAAATATTTATTCAGCGACTGATACAAATTAATAAGTATATATGTATTCTTTAGAGTCTCCACTTTCATAAAAATACAAAATTTTTTAGATACCCTATATAGGTATACAAATATTTGCATTTGATTTTGTAGCATATCTTTTAGAAATATTTAATAAAAATGTTGGATAATTTGGAGAAGTTTATGCCCTTGGATTTATTATTGATTCCTATTGTTGCTGTTTTAGCAGCATATATTTTACTTCTGCTTGTTTCATTTGTGAAAATTTCAGTAAAATAAAAAAATAAAATTCGTTCGCATTTTTTTTTTAAATATCATTTTAAATTGTATTATTGGTATTTTTCAGAGCGATTTTTATTGAATTTTAATTTTCTTTTGCGTATTTTTTGGAGGAAAATATTTTGACCCATAATTTTTAAATTTGTATTACTCTATATTTTGAAAATTATAAGTGAAAAATTCCGTATTTTTTCTCTATTAAATTGTAAATATTTAAGTTACAATGGTGGATAAGCACTATTTTTTTATATATAATTCTATGAATTTGGAACATGTTGGTAAAGAAATTTTTATTTTTTTATTTGTCTGCATGAAGAAATTAAATTATACTTTTTTAGTTTTAATACATCAATGTTCATTGAATATAATTGAATTTTTAAAATTTATTTTATAATTTATTTTGATCAAAAATCGATATTTAGGCCAAATATTTATTTGTTTTACAAATTAATTTATCGATTTTTAGTAGAAATTTTCTATGTATTTTTTCCCCCTATTAGGTTTCATTTTATAACATGAATTCCAAATCTTATTCATTATGTAGTTCAGGAATATGGTCAGTAAATGAATTTGAGACACCTGTTACACAACATTAATAATTAAGTTTCAGTTTTTGTTAGGACTGTAACGAAAACATTAGAAGATATTGTTGTGAATTGACAAAAGTAGTTAATTGAAAACCAGACTCGTAAAACAATCTTAAAAAAAAAAAACGTCTGGAATGAATAGATAACGCCATGATTAACGCGAATTGATTCGAGTCACTTTATATGTATACAAAAATGTTTTAATGTGCCATCTTTTTGATAAAAATTTTTTGATAATTGCCCATATGTAAACATGTGATTTGGCATTAAAATTGTTTTGCATAAAATTTTGCCGAAAAAATCAAAAATTTTCAAATAAGTATACTTGACCCTATTTTTCCCGTAACTATGTATGTATGTATGTATGTATGTATGTATGTATGTATGTATGTATGTATGTATGTATGTATGTATGTATATGAATTAACCTCATTTCTTAATATTGTTCCATCCCAATAAATAACCAACCCAAATTGCATCAAATTTCAATCTCCCAAGAATTTGATCAGCTTTAAATGTTCATAATATATACACATCATCACCAAATTTCAAATACCCAACTCCCCACCCCCCAAAGAAAGGAATATGTACGGTAATAAAATCACAACAATAAACTAAAACGTTTTTATAATAATTCCCAGTATTTTGTTCTTTTTAACAACTAAAAAATACAATTTGTCTGTATGTATGTAGGTATGTATGTATTGTTTGTATAAGGATAGTGAATGAATTTTTGCTTTTAGTTTACAATTTCAATTAATAATGACATCAAGTCGCCTGAGTGTCGAACAAATAGTTAGACTACTTCCCCCATCAATGGCTAATGGGACTCAATGTTCAATGAACAACGACAACACAAAAACTAGAAAATCGTTTGAGTTTAAATAAAAATATAAAAATGACTAAAGGGATATGAATGAGTGTATTAAAGTGCGTGCGTGTGTGAAATGTATGTTAACAACAATGTTAACCACAATACAACATGATAGTAAAAACAACAACAACAAGGATAACAGAAACCGACAAAACCAACCCTTGTTTGTGAATTATAAAAACAGGATATAAACAACTTTGGGGGAAACAATTTTATCAACAACGTACACACACATACATACAATGTAACTTTACACAACATAGTCAATTAAAATGATAAAAATAAGTGGGGATTTAAATTTTGTTGTTGCTGTTGTTGTTATTAAACAAATTTAAATGGAGAGAGGTGGGGGGGGGGTGGTTGTTTGATTATATTGATTTTGTCATTTCATATGTAACATGCCGAAAAAATCATTTAAATCCCACAAAGTATAAATTTTCTGGGTCCTCGTTAGATTTTGAGTCAATCTAGCTATGTCCGTCTTTTGTGTGCAGGATAGGGCTCGAACTGGACAACATAATAGTACGAATTTTCGAACAAATATTTATCCTATATAAAGTTTGTTTTTATATTGAAAATGGTCAAAATCGGTAAAAACCAAAAACACAAAAGCATGTACTACAACGAAATTTTGAATAGTTTGAAATGTCAACGAAATTTTGTACAAATAGTTTAGGTATCAAAGTAAACTCGGAAAACAGACGGAAGTGATCACCCACTTCAACTTTTCCAAACTTCACGTTATTAGGTTATTAAGTTTGGAAAAGTTGATGGTGGGTATTCGGTCAAGACGATTATACACAGAAAAAATTATTAACGCCTTTTTTTCAATTAACACAATTGTTTAAATTTTTATCAAAATTTAATGAATATATTCAAGTAGAAATAAAATAAAATATAAATTTTGGTACGATTTTATTTCCTATACACATTTTTTTATTTTCAATCATTCTACTTGATTGATTTAATTGCATTTATTAATTTGGAAATTTGTGTGTCTCTGTTTGTATTTTTATAGGTTTTTATTAGCTGATATATCTAGTGTTCTAGGTGAGTGTTTAGGTGCGATCTTGAGCAAGTTTTGACTTGAAATAAATTTATTTCATATATTTTTGTTAATTGGTGACTTTTTTCTGATGTTTCTTAAATTATTAACCGAATCGGACAAGTTATTTTTGGCAACATAAACGGAAGAATGCTTCAAAAACTAACATTTTGTGAAAATAAACGATTCACTTAGCGAATGAATTCGAAAAGAATCGATAGATTTTTATGATCGATATGTCATCCTGTTGCTATTATATGTGACTTTGCGATTTTTTGTTTAATTTTTTTTTTTTTTTATTACAACTCCGAAACTACTATATCGGACTAACACTTTTTGAGTTATCATTAATTATGGGGAACAACTTCAAAAAAGAAAAAAATTATAATTTTACTTAAAAATTTAAAAAAAAAAACTTTCCATAGAATTCTTCCATAGAAAAAAATACATCAAAATTGTACAGTGGGTTTTCAAGCCACCAAAATTTTTTTGATTTTGTTTCATAATTAAAAGAAGAAATAAAGATAAAAATAATTGTAATCAATTTATTGAAGAATATTAATTTATTCTTTAAGCAACGTAATACAAAAGTGAATCGTATTCCTAATACTTAGAAAATCCATCCATGGACTATTTAGCTCTGTGGATTTAATAACAAGCAAAACTGCCGCACTTGTGCAAATGAGAATCCACGAGTGATTGTTGAAAAACCGAAGTATACACAGAGAACTGTGTATACTTCTTCGGAAAGGTCGGCCAAACAATTACCGTAAATGATGCTATCACGAGCTGATAATGGAAGCAATTTTTTTTTTTTTTGAGTTCAAAGAAAATGGACTTCAACTACGTGAAACTGCTTATCTCCCATCATCTAAATGATAATATTATTAACTTAAATAATTGATTTCATTATTACAGTGTTTTTTTTTTCTAATTTTTGGAAATTCACTTAAATTTATTTTGTTTCTAATATTTGTATAAACAAATCTTTCATTTTGCTTTACCATTAAAATTCAAAATCTATCAACGATAGAATTTTAAAAACTTCATTTTTTTACAATATTACCAGTTAAGCCTTTTTAAGGCTAAGTCTAGCCTTTTTATTTTGCTTTTAGCCTCAAAATTTTCATTTTAGCGTTTATTATTTTAACAAAACCGTCAATATAAAGTAAAGTTTAGTCTATTAATTTACACAAAAAATTGAAATTATTTATTTTCAAAAAAAATATTGTTTTTTTTTACATTTAGCCTTTTCGGCCTTTTTCAAAGTTCAATTTAGAATCTTATTTTCTCAAGCTAAACACGTTATTATTCATATTTCTGTTCATATTTTTGGGTCTTTTTCAAGCTCATATTTTAATTTGTTTAAGGGATATTTAAACTTGTCCTAACAAGTTAAGTATATTTTAAAAATGAAGACAGATACAGACCTCTTTCTGATTTTAATATATACATCCTAACTGAGTTGTAAATAATTCTAAATTTAATATATATTTTTTTCTACGAAATACATTATTGAACCTCCCACATGTGATTTATTTTTATACTAATTTTACTTTTGGGTGCTTTGTTGAGCAATTTCTGCAATTTTTTTTTTTTTTTTATTATTCAAAAAAAATTGTGTTTTTTTTTTAGTGAAATAAAATAAAATTGATCAATACTTACAGATTTGATTTAACCGGCAAAAACATGTTGAGGCCTTTCTATTTTAGTATTTAATCCTTTTCGCAATGTTGTTGTGTATGGTGGGGTTAGTGAATGATACAAAAATCCTTATTACTAACACATTTAAATGCTGGTGGTTGTTTTCTTTTTTTTTTACAATCAGTCTTTATAAAAGCTGCACAGATATAAAGAAAAAAAAACATTTATTAGAATAAATTGCTAAATTGATAATTTTTACAATGCATGATGATGACCTTTAAGTAATCATACAATGTAGAAATAAATTTATAAAATAAATTAATATTCATTTGGGGGAGGGGGGTTGTTTAATTAATGTTATCGTTTTGCAAAAAAAAAAAATTAACAAATATTTTATCTTAATCGTGTAGTTTTAAAAGGCAATTATTATGTTAAATTATTTTCACGCCCTCCACCCGTTAGCTGGTAGATTTGACACCATCATCCATTCATCCATCCATCTACCCGGCCACAACAATAATAACCTTGTATTTCTTTATTAGCTCACAACATACGACAAGTATGAATGAACATTAAATTCAAAAAACGTTTTGAAACTCAAACTCAACACGCCACATTTCAAGTACAACCTTACACGCAATATTTATCAGCTTGAATAATAGAGAATTTTCAAGTTTTCTTTAAAAGTATTTGAAAACTTTTTTCCCTACATATTATATTAATTTGTGTGTCGGTAACCAACCAGTCAACTGAATCAATCAAGTGTTTTTTTATGTTTTTGTTTTTTACTTTTTTTTCCGCTTGATAAATGATGACAACATAATATTCTCATATAAATCTTACTTATACGTCTTTCTTTCTGTCCGTCGGTCCGTCATTTAAATCTTTAGAAAAAATAACATGTAACTAAAATTCTTTTATCTGTATTTCAATCAACCATGACACTGGGATTATTATTATTTTCGGTTGGTTAAAGGACACGACACGACACGCATTAATGACAAAAAGGATAAGTTACTAACAATTTTAAAAGATGTTGAGATAATCGTGTTACTAATCGAGGTGAATTTGACACGAAAAATGTAGAGTTTTAAATTTGGCATTCATGTTTTTGGTAATCATGCTAAATTAAATAGAAAAATTTAATTTCTTACCCAAGATCATATAGTTGAAATATGTGAATTGCTATATAATAATATATGAACAATATTTCGACTCTATTTCTCTTCTCAATCAATCAAAAGATTTGAATCTGAATAAAAATGATTAAAAAAAGTAAAAATTTGAAAAATTTATAGTTGTTAATACTACAATAGAATTTTTAAAAAATATATAAAAAAAATAAAACTCCTCTTCCTGCTAGAAAATTTGTTGGATAAACGGTATTATATGGGTAAATAGAAAGTTTTGATGAGAAAAAATACTTAGAAAATTAGAAATTTTAAAATATAGCTCTTCTGTAAGTTTTAATAGTATTTATAATAAGTAGCCTTGGAATTTTAAAAAAGAGCTCTGCATAGGAAATTACTCTATTACTTAAAATAAAGTTAAAAATTTAGTTCCTTTAGGTTTTGTAGGAACAGTAGTATTGTAAGTAAGTGGATATTAATTTTTTTAACATCGTCTGGGAGTTTCAAAAAGCTCTAAAATTCAATATCACAATGGTTTAAAAACGCTGTATTGAATTTGGAAATATACGTATCATTTTTAGCACGTATGTGATCTATTTATCTTTGGATCTTCTCCTTTTATAATTAAGAAATTTTATATAAATTTCATTACGATTGAACAATTGTGTAAAATTCTGGACAGAAGACTCAAAAAAGCTACTCAGATAAAAAGTCTAATCCAATTTAAAATTAGTTCTGCACCAACTTCAGCATTTATAAAAATTCTATGGTATCAAAATACCAAATATGAAGTAAAACTACTACTTCAAAAATGTAGTGTGCATATAATATGGAGAAAGTAAAATGAAACCTAATTATTTTATTTTTTTTTGTTTTTTTATTTTTTTACTAGAATGCTTAACCATTCGCTGTTTGTAAATATCCGTTTTTATAAATGCCATTGTTTGGCTTCCGTCCTGTTATTTTCGCGATTGAAAGGTGGGTGGAATTAACTAAAACCAAATGGTTTTTGTTTTATATAAGCTTCTTAAAATATTTTTATTTGTATTATATTTTAAAACATTTTAATACACAAATTCTTAACTTCCAAAGAAAATTTAAGAAAAGTCTTTATTTGATTTTATTTACAGATTAAATTTCACACACGACAAGCAAACATCAATGATGATAGTGTCTTAAACAGTATAGAACCTACACAGAACAGATGGACATTCAGTTGGCGGCCTCTTTAAAAGCACTTAAACTTTTAAACTATAAAGATATAAAAAAATATTTAATTAAGTTTATTTATAATAAAATATTCGTTAATTTACAATAAAAAATATCAATAAAATATATTTTACGATTTAAGTTATAATTTCATTGAACCCTACATATGTAAGTATGAAAAAAAAAACATGTCTTTACTTTTAGTTCTTAAAAAAAAACGATTTTATTTAATGTTATAAACACAAAAAAAGTCCGCAAAAATGCATAAAAAATTCTTGAAACACCAGGAGAACATAATTAATCAGGAAGTAAACCCTTGCGAAGAAATACGTTTTTAGACTTTATAACTCCTAAAATAAATTAGAGAAATAAAATTTCCACCATATTAAGGCGTTGAAAATGTTCTATTTCATTTGATTCAAATTTTATGGACCACTGCCACGCCTACTTTAATTAATTTTAACATTTATAGTACAATGCTTTTTGGTTCCAATTGTAGTGGCAATAATTTTATCGAAAATAAAAAGCTTTTTCCCCACTTGTGTAGTGTATAAAAAATATTTTACCTTTTAAATCTATAACCAAATAAATTTTGAATTTTTCTTTCAACACACCTTTTATAAACTGATAGTGGGGCGTGGTCATTCAATTATAACGAATATTATAAGCATATTCTCATTTCTATCCTTTAATAATAATTTAGAACATATAGCATATGTATAACATATATAAGTTGTCGAAAAGCTATCTCACCAGAAAGAAAAAAAAATTCTGAGTAAAAAATGTATTAAAAATTTTCGATGGGATACCAGGAGATCATAATTAAGTAGAATGTGAAAATTTATTATAAAATATCTTTTAAACGTTATAGCTTCCAAACTAAAGTAGATAGAAAAATAAATCTTCCACCATATGATAAAGTATAGAGTGGGCTTTGTAATGGTTTCAGATTTTACCGCCCATTGCCACGCCCACTTTATGAAAATTTGATACTTATAGTTTAATGCTATCTATTTCATGTTGTAGTAACCAAAAAATTCAAATATTAATCAGGTTTGATGGAGTATATTATTGTCTATGTCGCCAAATTACATGCCTCTATCACATATCAAAAAGAAAATACAAAAATAAATTTATAAATGATATTCGGCGTAAAATGTGTGTTATGGGGTGGATTGTTACAAAATATGTTTAAGGAGCCATAACTTTAAAACTATTTGGGATAGTAGCATGAATTTTTCACTATATTGTAGAAAGCATAGTGAGTTTTTTAATCTATATAATGCATTGTATGTTTATAGTTCTATATTTAATATTTGGAATGTTGGAGTAGTAACAAATTTTAAACATTAATGAAGTTGCCAAATTCCATGTACATAAATATAAAATATTTTTAAACAGCCATAACTCGAAAACTATTAGTAATTCAACACAAAATGTTAACAATACAGAAAAAAGAAAATTCGACATTTTAATGTGCATTAAATTGTTTACTTAATAAAGAATAAATAACATAAACGAAATTTGATTTTTTCATTCGACGTCCATTTACTAGATTGACAATGCGCTTGATCATTAAATTATTGTCACAATTAATTGCACATTATCTTTTCTATTCTCGTGCAAAATTTCATTAATGTTAATTGTGGAAAAAACCGTAAAAAAAATAAATGAAAATATTTTGTAAAAAAACTTAAACTATTTCTTGGAATACCAGGAGAACATAATTAAGTAGACTGTGAAAACTTACTATGAAATATATTTCAAACTTTATAAATCCAAAACTAAAGTAGATAGAAAATTAAAACTTTCTGCATATGATGAAGTGATAGGTGGGTTTTGTAATGGTTTTAGATTTCATCGTCAACTTACTTATAGTTCAGTGTTTTACATTTTATGTTGTAGTAGCAGTAACTTTTTCTCACTCGGTATACATACACAGAAAAAATGATTACCGTATATTTTATAATTAACTCAGTTGTTTAACTTTGCATCAAAATTTAATAAATATGTTCAAGAAAAAACAAAAAAATAAATTTTGATATGATTTTTTTTTTCTATCCACATTTTTAATTCATTCAATCATCTACTTGATTGATTTAATTATAATTTTTTCTGTTTTGTATTTTTTATAGTTTTTAGTAATTGATATAATCAAATTTGAGTAAGTTTTTAATTAAATTAATTATTTTCATATATATTTGTTAATTGGTGACTTTTTTCTGTGTATGTCAAGTTTCTATCTCTTATCAACTCGGAAAATGTAACGGTAAATGTCAAAATAATATTCGACATAAAATATAATTGTTGTTTTATCAGAAATATTTAAATGAAGTTTTCGCTATATATAATAGAAAAAGATATGATCTTTTAAATTCCAAAAAAGCTTTGTAGTAGCAGTATAAATTATTTAATAAAAATATTAAAAAAAAAAAAACAAAATTGGAAAAAATATCTGCTGTAAATGATTCCATTTAAAAATTTTACTATGAGAACGTTTCGTTGAAGAAAAGGCCACTTAAATTAGAAGGAATTGATAACTGTCAAACAATGCATCCTAGAATAAATGCTTTTATTGCTATCGCATACCCAATATTATTTAATTGAACGACACCTCTGACATATTTTACCCAAAACATGCATCGCATTAACCCATTTTGCATTTATTTTTTTTATTTTTATTTTAAATAGCTTATTGATCTATTTAATTATTTTGTTTGTATAATTTGTAAATTGTCTCTTATTCTCAGAAGTTTATGCCAAATTTTAAATAGAACAATTGTCATTTTCCAACCCGAAGCTGTTAAAGGGAAAGTTGAAATGAAAATTGGCTTTTTTGCTCATATTGTTATTTGGCATAAGACCAAATTTGAACAATAAATAATAAAAACCACACAATACCCTTTTTTTACATAATAATACCCAGCTTAAATAACAAAACTATAAAAACAAAAATAAAACAAAAACAACAATAGTTTTAACAACATGAATACATTAAAAAATATTAATAAAAATAAAAATTGTAGTTACTTACAATGACACTTAAAAAAAAAAAAAAGTTGACAATAAAAATAAAAACAAAAACAACAAGAATACATTAAATAAACTACAGTAAGCATATTTATGAATATTTGTGATAAAAGTCCAAGTGTTTTTGTTTANNCCAAGTTTGTTTTGTTCTTGTTCTTGTTCTTGTTTTTTTTTTTTTTTGTAATTTACAAAGTTACTAGGTAGAATTAAAGCGAAAGTTAGTTGTACTTAAATGTACATAAATGCAGATTATATACAGTGAAGGACAAAACATTAATGTAGAAAATAATTTTTAAGTTTAAATTAATTAGCCAACACATAGTGGTGCCTCACGGAAAATTTTTGATAATTTATTGGAATTGACATATATAGAGGAGTTGTAGAGGAGAACCTAAGGTACCGATGTGATAACACGAAATAATAACATATAGGGTGTCAATTTACTCCACATTGAATACGTAAAAGTTTTTAAAAAAATCGTAAATTATTATAATTATTATTAATTTTTTTTATTTTTCATAAAAATTAATTTTTGTCAGAAGATTGGCTTCATGTCTCCAGAACTTTTGACTAATTTAAATGTAATATAATAATGATTTAAAGACAATTTTAATTGTATTTAAATACACCGTCCGACTCAGAATAACTTTCTGAGTTGATTTAACAAGGACGAAACCACTAATTTTGGTCATGATCAGCCCATTATTTCACCTAGTCCTCATACAAATAGAGTTACCTTAAACATTTAAATATTTTAATGAAATTTAACATAAATAATTTTTACGTAAACACAAATCTGTGTGTCAAATTTTATGAAGATCGATCCATAATTTACCATATAAACCCTTCTTTCCAAAATCACTTTAACGTGCATAAATCCCATAAAAATGTTAATATCAAAAATTTTGAAGATCGGACCATAATTGACAATAGCTCCCATATAGGACCCAATTTCGGGAATCACTTAAAAGATCATATATCTCAGTATTTTATATTTTTCACTTAATTAAATTGGTTGTTTCCGGAATTTTGATACACATAGGCAATGAGTTAGGGTATCATATCGTTGTTGGGCTTGACCGATTGTACGTTCTTCTCTCGTTTTTAAATATATTTTTAGCAAAATCGGAGAAATCGTTTACAAAATATACTTCAGTATATTTTATTTTATGAATCGTGTCGCAGAATTAGTGTTTCCCTTATTACTTATAATTGGCTGGTGTCAAATTTTAAATATAGAAGTAGAGTCCAACATACATTTCAGAGCTATAGGGCATCAGAATTGTGCATTTTGGTTATTAAACCATTTTTAAATTTTCTTAAAGCTCTCGATAGTATCTGTGGTTTTTATTTTTAGTAGTTTGCCAGTTGTTTCTTAATTTTGCAAAATCTTAGCCCAAGTTTTACTTCTGTCCGATTTTGTTAAATTAGTTAATGAAAAAAAAAATATATTTCGAATGCATGTCCAAAAATAAACATGATCAAAGATCCTCTATAAAATAATTTTTTCCTTAAGAATACATACAATTTTTAATATTTTCCTCAAAGATATCTTTATAAAAATTAGTTAGTATAAGTAGAAGAAAATCAAACACCCATTATTAGTATGTACTGACCCATTCGAATTTGATCTATTTTTATTAATCAATCCCAAAGTTTTCTTCTGCAAACCAAATACAGTTTCGAAATTGTTGAATTTCTTTTATACAAATCTTAAATTTTACAACATTTCACCAAAACGATAAAGTCCATAAACCCTGAAAATCTTAATAAAAATCAATGTTTTATTATTGAATATGGCATAAATAGACCTCCCTAACTAAGCTCCGATTTGTTTGATTTTTTTTGCAATTCATAGTACTTTTATCGGTGAAAATAATGATGTATAAATTTTTGATCGCAATTAAATCTTTATAGAGCTTCAAAAATCAAATTTTTCTAAGAAACTCGCATTAACAATTTTTTGTTATAAAAAAGTTGAGTAATAATGAAGAATTACGCTTTTAGACATACCACAGGGTTAAAAGTACTTTCGCACGGTTATTAAGAAAAAAATTTCCACAAAAATATTATTTGTTTGCACTATAAATTACAAGATATTTAAAAAAAAATCTTTTCATATTTATATTTTTATTTTATTATTATAAATGCGCCATTTACAACATTTAATTGATACCTTAATATTTGCAATCGGATAAATAGAATAGGAAATATTTACGATTTTAAGTGAGTTAGGGAGGTAAATGAGTACCCTAAATATTTTAGTTTATCCAAAATTCAATTTGAAAAATTTCATGATCTTATCGAAAGCATTAAGAAGATGTAGCCGTTTAGAAGTAACAGACTTATTTAAAAAAAAAAATAATCTTCTCCCACTGTGTAATGTGTTTCATTTTGCACTCAACTGTAAATCCATACGTACATATATGTAAATAGAAAGAAAACGTATTTTTTATTTGGGTAACATAATGCATGCAAATAGACCAGGCCATTACGAATGGAGTGTAAAAAATGGGAAAACAGTACAAATTAAAGAAAATCATATAAAAAAAAAAAAAACACTCACACAAGCTCAAGCAACACCTTTTTTAAATTGTATTAAATGATTTAGTTCTAGATTGTACTCCATTTAATGGACTTTAACACAATGACTGCCGTAGTAATACTTAATTCTATGAACTTAGTGCTTGCAAACAGAATATACTTTTAGTATCTGGTATCTTGAAAAAAAATTTACATTAAAATAAGTATAAAAATTCTATTCTTGAACACATACATGCACACATATACTCATGAGATTAAAAACGTGACTTTTGGGTTAACAACTGCAAATAACAGAAAGTTTAAAACTAAGAACAAATAATTGTAAATACTAAATTGTTGTGAATAGAATTATATAGAACTTTTGTCGTGTCTATAGTACTTATGTACACGAGTTGAAATAAAACTGGGTTAAAATTAGCACAAACTTTTTTTTCATCATATATTTTTTAGTTAAACAAATTGATTATTTCTGGCTTAAATAGAGAATTTATTTTATTTATATTTAATAATAATAATAATAATAATAATAATAATAATAATAATATTTTGTTAACATGACGTTTTTTGTTTGTTAGCTAATGGCCTCATATAAATCAATTTACTATTTTTGTTTATACTTCATTCCCAGTTCATTTATTAATGAAAAAAATATCTATTGATTTGTATTCTTATATCTGGGATTTTGTTGTAGCAAATGTCATATTAAAGTATAAAAAAATTGATTTTTTTTTTGCTTTATTTTTCATTTAAATTGTATTCAATTCAAAAGTTTTGCCCCGACATGTATTTTTGAAATACATGTCGGGGTTCATACAGAATAATTTTTTCTTGTCGCAATTCTGAAATCGTAGAGGAGAGAGGTAAAGATATTGTAAAACTTTAGTATTCCCATCTCTTCTGATACCAATAAACTCACAATTGTAAAGTAAAATTACTAAGTGTGAACTCCGAATAGCACTTTCTTAGGAAAATATTAAATGACTTATTCATTTTTATAATTCAAATAAGTTTTCTTTTATAGAAAAACAAACGAAAACAAAAAATGAAAATTTCTTCTGGTCCGAAAATCAATAAAATATATAATCAAATTTTTATTGAAATCGGCCATATTCAGGATGAAAAAATTGTTAACTTTATTTTTAAATGAGAAATTTTCTATAAAGTTTGATTTGGGTTTCTCTAACTCAATTTTATACGAACAATTACTCGAAGGAGAAGTCTAATGAAAACGTAAGTGCTTTCATACAAAATTGGGTTTATCGTATCGATAAATTAAGATTTCTTTTAAACAACTATTAACTAATTAGAAAAATGTGAACAAAATTTTTGTTTTTATTTTTTTTCCTTTTTTAATTAATTTGGAAAATGAAAATAAATTTTAAATAGTACTTTTTTCATCCTCAAAGTACTAAAATAAAAATTTCTGATAGTTATTTAGCTTGAATAATACACTGCACTCGCGAAAACATGAACACTCGAAAGCGTGAACGACTCAGAAGTGTTTTTACACAGACTATTCTAAAACATGATTTTTTTTATCTTTGATGTTTATAAATTGCGAAATCTCCGAATAAGAATAAAATGTTTTTATTTCTAATCCTACAAACATATAATACCTATTTCTGTTCGTTAAAACAAAAAGTTTAATATGTATACATGTTTGCCAATAGAAAACGTGGACAGTCTCAAAAACTTCCTTGGTAATAATAATTTTTTTTTAAGTGCTTTCTTTTCCATCCCTGGATGTATCTATGTTTAAATAATTTAGTAGTATTTTTATTATTTTTACAAAAAAAAAAAACTCCGAAGGAAAAACTTGCTTTTGTTCGCTTAGATTTTCCTTTGCCCAGTAAAAACACAATATCCAAAGAAATTAATAAGAATCTAAACTTGGGATCCAGAAGTAGTGCAATGTTGGATCATTTCCAATGAATTTAATATAGACCTGTCATTGGAATGTGTTCTATTTTTGATACCAATTTATTAATTTATTTATTAACTCTTTTCGATTACTTTGATTACAAATTACTTCTTGAGCACAAGACATTAAGTGTATAAATATACTTTGGAAGTAATGAAAAAGTATTCCTTAGAAATGTATTTTATTTATTTTTGCTATAATATAATAGACAATTTAGAAATTTTAATTTAAGATAAAAAATTATAAATTTTTAGCACCAAAAAAGTAGATTACGGTTGATCGGTTGTTTGACGCAAATTATTCGATTTATTCGTTATCCGAAAATACACAGTTTTCAATTATTTGAACAGTTAATCGACCAAAATTATTCGGATAATCAAATGGCGGTTCATCGATATCCTACTATTAAGTAAAATATTTTAGTTCTGATTTATTTTTTAACAAAACAACAATTTTTCCAATTAAGGGAATTAACAAAGTGTTTTTTTTCTAACTTTCTCCCTCAAAAAGTCTTTTAAATTCCCTTCAACATATTAAAAAAATACAAACAAATATCAATATGATTATAATTTTTTATGTACATTAATATGTTTTTTTTGCAATATATTTTACTCTTCCAGTTCCAGTAATTCATTTCGTATTCATTAATTCATTTAAAAAAAATATGAATAAAATGGAGGTACTATTATTTTTTTTAAAGTCATTTGAATTTAGACACACATGAAGACACATTAATATATTTATATGTGGCACGTTTTTATGGTCGTTGTTATTGCTGTTTGTTTTTATTTCTCTTTTATTTAATTATTTTTATTTACCTTTTTTTTGTGTAACTTTTTTAAAAAAAAATTTATTTAAAAAATTGTAAAATCTAGTAAAACTTTTATTGTCGCAAAATAAAAATTTCTCTATTCACAAAATCGACCAATTTGTCCAGCTACAACAAAGACTATTTAAATTCAATTGTTAAATTTTATGCAAAAAATCATAAAAAAATATGGTTACAAAAGAGTCTTGTACAAGTACTTTCTGTGTGGAGTTTGCTGTTGGTTATTTTTATTAATTATTTTGGTTTTGTATTATCGGAATGATGTTGACTAAAGGAAATAATGAATGGTTTACTAAAGTAAATAATAAATATAGGACAAATAGACATTGCCTGCTCTTACCCAGCACACGTTTATAAGAGATATTATCTGTAAATATCGTAAAAAGAACTGGGGGCAAAAATTATTGACTGTAGTCGTCGATTCACATGAATTTATGAAATTTAAAGTGATTCCCGAAATTGAGTCTTATATGGAAGCTATGGTCAGTTATGGACCGAAAATTTGCACAAACACATAATACCCCAACCACCTATGTTGGTGTAGGGTATAAATACTAATAATAAAAACAAACATAAGAAATTCACTGGTTTATTTATTCAACATGAGTACAAACATGTCCACAGCTACTATAGTAACTAAAAATTCATTCATGCATTCATACTGGTTCATAGTACTTTTGTTTTATTATTAGATTTTATTATAGTACGTAACACGTAATTGTTGTCACTTTTTGTTATATTTTTAGTACGACAAACGAGCTGGTATCATTAGATCTCTTAAACGTTTTGTAATGTGATAATTGCTGTTTGTTCATATCATTTCGCTGTTATGTATTAAGTTTTTGTCTATTTTTATGTTAAACATTTATATTTGTTTGTGATGATGCTGATGCTGATGGTGATGATGATGGTTGCTTTTGTCATTATAGTAGAATTTCAAGGTTCTTTATTTTTTCATAATTGTTAAATTAAATCAAATATGTTCTACTGAATTAAAATGGCAAACAATCAAAAAATGCTAAATCACAAACACCAAAAGTAAAAAAATAAAAAAATTATCTAAAATATTGCATCATAATGTTTTGCGGTTTGTTTTTGTTTTAAGTTTAATTTTCAAATCTAATGATATACGACAGAAAACACTATGTTAATATGTTGATTCATTGCTACCACCTCAGAACTTTGCATAATTATTAATATTATTATTATTACTATATGTATTTATGCATTGAGTGAAATACACATACATAAATATAATTATAGGTACACTAATGTTTTCTATTTACTATAAACGAGACCAATTTTCTCATTAAATGAGAACAATTTCCTAAAAAAGAAAAATACTATAGAGAATTTTCATTAAATTACACTAATTTTCTGAAAAAATGATCAGCAATGCTCATGAATTAAGAACTTTTTAATTTCTCATTAAAAGAGACTATAATTTTTTGCAGAAAACTGAGAAATGAGAACAATTTTATACACAAAAATTTTACATTCGAAACAAGAAATTTTTGTAAAAAAAATAAATCATTAAAAATGAGAACAATTTTTAATATAAAAAATTTCCCATTAAAATTTTTAAAAATTTTCAATAGCAAATTTATTATTAATAAAAAATGATATCAATTTTCTTTTAAAAATTCCTTATTAAAAACGATATCAGTTTCTACAGATTTTCTTTCGTTCAAAATGGAAAAAAAAAGTTTTCTTTTTTAAAAATAAAATTTCTCATTAAAAATTAGATAAATTTTTTTGTAGAAAATTTTTCATTAAAATCACATAAATTTTCATTCTACAGAACAAATTTCTCTTGAAAATTCTCAAAAATTGATAATAAAATTTCATAAACTTTCGGTAAGAATTCTTAAATAAAAATGAAGAATGAATAAAAATGAAGAAATCGAGAAAACTTTTCATGAAATGTAATCAATATTCTTTATGAAATGCTTCATGAAGTGTGAAAAATTTTTCTTAAAATGAGATGAAATATTTGTAACAAAAAAAAAATCTCATAAAATTAGATCAACCAAAAAATATAGTTTACGCTGCTATTAACACAGCAATATTTTCTAAATATACATAAACTACATATTATAGTTTTTATCTACTGCTAAATATAATAATGTATTTAATTTATATTTCTTTATTCGTTAGAAGTTGCCGAACATAGAAACAAATTCACCGCATCATTTAGTGTATAATATTCATGTTATTTTTGAAAATTTAGCGACATATTTGTATTTAAATTTAAATCACCTGAATAAATAAATATTTCTCACCGGCATAAAAACCTATACATATGTACATATATTATATATCAGTTTAAAATGTCTAAATAATTATACATAAGTCTTGAACACAACAATTTAAAATGTTTCTTAAAAGACTCACATTTTCACTGATAGCCAAATAATATGTTCAAAACTAATTTCAGCAATAAGCTTTCTCTTCATATCCTAAAACCACTTGCCTACAAGGACAATTGTAATGTTCATTTCACTACTACTACTACTAAGTCTTTATAAGAACCTCTTGATGTGAGGCATATGATGTCAAATTATTACACAAAATGAAAAAAAAAGAATGAATTAATGTTGATTCTACAACTAAAACCACATAGAAACAACAAGGTACTCAAATCTCATGAACTTTATTTTAAATTTAGGCTGTAGCTACTTAAAAAAAAATACAAAGAAAAATCTAAATGTACTTGACAAAAATTCTTTTACTAAAATTCAAAAGAATAACCACAATTTTGGACAAAAGTGTGTTTACAAAATATCCACTACACCTACATACATTTAAGACTAAAAGCATCCGAAATAATAGCAAAAATATACTTACTATGTATGTATATATGTATATGTACTTTAACAAAAAATCTATTGTGTAATTGAAAACTACTTGATAGAACTAACCCCCAAACAATAAAAACAAATTGTCAGAAATGAGCACCGAAAAAGACTTTAAAATACGGATTTCAGCAATACGTTGATTTCATGTGGTTAAAGTAAATAAATTTAAATAAATATAATAATATGTTTAACACCTTCCACAGACAATTTAAATGACAACAAATGAAAACTACACAAAATAACTAATCATTCAACATTAAAATTAAACTAAATAAAGAGATGCTGCAAAGAATATTATCCAGCCAAAAGAGTGACATGGTTCGATGCTTTCGCAAACACAGAATTATAATAATCTTTATAGGCAAATTTTTCACTTAATGAGAAATTCTCATAATTTTCTATAGAAAAATATTTTTAATGTGAAATTTTCTATATAAAATAGATTCATATTAAATGTGAAATTTTCTATATAAAATAGATTCATATTTAATGAGAAATTTTCTATAGAAAATTGTTCTCTTATTTTTAATGAGAAATTATCTATAGAAATTTGTTCTCTTATTTTTAATAAGAAATTTTCTCATTATTCTCATATTTCTAATGAACATTTTCTACAAAAAATTATTCTCATATTTCTAATGAGAAATTTTCTATAGAAAATTATTCTCATAATTTTAATGAGATTTTTCCGATATTGGAAATAGATCTCATTTTAATGAAAAGTAAATAGTTCTAATTTTTAATGCGGAATTTTCTACGAAAATGAAACGTTGAAAGTCCACTTTAACTTTTTTGTTACGTTGTACAATGTATGCTTAATAAAGGTTTACTATTTTTTTTCTTATGGAAATTTCAATGCAAAAAGTTAGTAAACCTTTAACAAACATACATTATTTTTTGTGAATACGGCTGTTAATCTCTTTCTATTAAATATTTATTTAAAAACATATGGCAATGTTGATATTAAGAATACAATAAAATTAATTGTGTATGAAACCTTTTGTTATCGTCCGACCACGTTTATTAACCCGTACTTTCGAAAACCTACACAAACAAACAGGTGATACGAAGTGTGAAGTTCCTAACACCAATCTCCCCCACCCTCTCATTCTATCAGCCCAACAAAACAAAACTTTTTGCTTAAAGTAAGGCAAAAAATAATATTCCGTTATTGTTATTATTACGATTTAATGCAATTATGTATGTTTTTTTTTTATTTATTTTCGTGTGTATATATGTGTGTGTGTATGCGTGTATGTGATATTGTGTGTAATTATATATAGAACTAATAATGGGTCGGTCGTCAACCCATGTGAGTGGTTTTTGTTATTACTGTAAGTTAATGTCAACTTGTATTAAAACGCCGTCATCATAAACTCATTTTGTACTATTTTTCATTAAGTTCCTTCTACACACACACACACACACACACACACCCGCCCAAACACAAATAATTCAAAAGAGCAACTTAACTGCAGTTAGACATGTTATTTACTTAATAATAATACAACAACAACAATAATAAACAAACCAAATAGTGCTCTATTTAGAAATTTAATGGAGAGCACATTATTTGAGGAACATTTGATGAGAGTTCATACACTAACACTTATATAAAATAACGGTAAAAACACCACCCTTTTATTATACACACATACGCAAGGGATGAAGAATAAAAAGTTTTCCTTGATTTTTCACTTGCACTTCCGGAATTTTTCCTTCCTTTTTTCATTTTTTGCTCAATTTTAAACAAAAAGTGTTTTCATGTTTATAATTTTTTAATTATAGTTGAAAAAAAAATGTTCTTTTATTTTATTAAATATTTATTTTACATTTTAAATTGATATTCTAAACACCTTTTTTCTATTTAACCGGCTTAATATAATTATTATTTATTTATTCACAAAATTTCTTAGAAAAGAGAAAAAACAAAAACAAAATGTAGTCAGGAACCAACCCAGTTTTGTATTTTATTTCTATTAAACTTTTAATTACTTTTGATTTGTTGGTATACCGGTATTTCCAAATATTTATTTTTATATTGTATTTTTAATTTTTTTTTCACACTCCCAAAACAACATGTAATCACCACCGCCGCCAAGAAGCAACTGATTCTATAACTGTTTGAATATTAAACATTTGGCTGACTAGCCAACACTTTAATAATTCTTCTTTTTAATTTTGCTCTCGAAGAGTAAAACTCCATTATGGACAAAGTGTACTCAAGTTTTGTATTCAATAATAACAGATGTTTTTAACTGTTTTCCAAAGTTTGTTGCCAAAGCACGTGAGTTGGAATAGCAAAAAGCATTAAGCTTTCTCTACTACCCATATACCCTTAAACAAGACTTTAGTTTATTATTATTTTTTAATGGGAACAATATGGTAATGAAACATTGGACTTTGGAAAAAAAGAAGAGCTTTTTTATAAATAAGCTTAAATATAATGAACGTTAATTTAAAAGTACTAGTTGTTATAAATGAATAGTAAAAATCTAGTAATTTCAAATATTTAAATCTATTAAATTTGATTAACAATGAAATTAATCTATATTAAGATATACCTATAAGGCAAAATCACATTATTCATAGTAAACGATATGATATGATATAAGACTTGAGGCTTTTAATTACTGGTGAATTATATACTTTATAAATATTATCTTCGTAATCATCTAAAATTCCTATTTATGTCAAAGAATTACACAAGGCAACAAAATCAAAAAATTTTAGAGGCTTGAAAACCCACTATATAATTTCATTTTATTGTGGTTCCAGTAGAGCAAATATGGTCCAAATTTCAAATTCTATGGAGGTTTTTTTATATTTTTATATTTTTTTAAAAATTTTTTCTACATAATTAATGACAACTCAAAAGTTGCTAGTCCGATATTATTAAAATAAATTTAGAAAAATTTATATTTACATAACCTTTAATTCCTTCATGTATTGTGTTTCAATCGACTCAGTAGTTTCGGAGTTATAATAAAAATTAAAGAAAAATATATACATTTTTTTGAAAAAATTATTGCTTTATCGCAAAGCAACATGTAATTGCAACAAGATATGATATCGATCATAAAAATCTAACGATTCTTTATTCGCATTTAAGTGAATTCGCTCATTTTCACAAAATTTTAGTTTTTTGAGAAATTTATCCACTTGTCCGATTTTGTTATATTTAATTTACAAAAATGTTGGCTAATAATATCTTTAAATGAGCGAGAAATATAAAGTTACACAGAAAAAAGTAAAAGTCAACTTCAATTACGAAATTGCTAATATTAACTACTCTTTTATGGATTTTGCTCCAATCATCAAAATAATAATATTAATAACTAAAGTAATTGATTTTATTAATTCTTTTGTTTAAATAGATGTAATGAGTTGAAAACTCTTGAAAATTTAATAAAATTTAGTTTTATATTTTTTAAAAAGCGCTTAATTTAAAAATAGAAATATTTTGAACCAATACAAAGTTAATTAATAATTTTATTAAAAAGTAATTTGAAATATTTTTTTTCTGTGTAGTAAAAAAATAGACTCGGCTTGGCCGAATCTATATAACCACTATCAACTTTTTACCATTTTATGTTTTCGAGTTTACATTGATCCTAGAACTATTTTTTACAAAATTTTGTAGGCATTTCACCCTATATGGGAAGTGGGCGATAAAGTGGTTGGACCACGCCCATTTTTGGTTTTCAAGTTTATATTGACCCTCATATTATTTATACAAAATATCGTTGTCATATATGCTTTTGTTTTAGAAATATTAGCAGAAAAGTATGAAATGGTCACCCTGTGTTTCTAGTTTTTAGCCAATAACATTTTTATTTATTAGCCATAGAATTTAAAATTTTTCCCATTTTTTGACTAGTGGAAGCCTTTTTTTGCTGTTGACCTGTGTTATTATTAAACAGATCTGTTCGGAACATTTTTCTAATATTTGATATATTTCCTTTAAGAAGTGATTTCCTATAGAAGGTTGTTGTTATCGAATTTCTTTTTTTCTTTTATAAATTTACAGATCGATACATTTTCTAGAATATTTACTGATTGATCGACAAATTTATTTAAAAAAAATTCTTGATCAATAAATTTTTTCATTTGTTCCCTTTAAACTTTAAAGTTTTATAACGTTTATTAACGAAAAACAATTATTTAAACCTTTAAACTTGTAACGTTGTTTATGTTTGTTATTTAATGAAACTAAAAAAAAGTTTTAATTTAAGAAACTTTTAAAAATTTACCTAATTAAGTTAGTAAGAAAAAAAAAATAATAACTCTCATAACTTCATATTTTAAGAAACACATAACTGAAATAAAAAGGAAAAAAAGTTTATCTTGACCATTTGTTGTTAAATGTAAAAAAGATGAACATATAATACTTTTCAAAGCATAATTAAGTTATGGAACATTTTATTTTTCATGTTAATGCTAATAATGTGTTGTACAACTTCTATTTAACATAAGACACTTATGTGTGTATGTGTATGTAACACACTTTTGATGCAAAAGTTTTTAAAGGTGTGGGTAAATCTCTTTATTATTATTTAATTTTTCACCTTTACCTTTATTAACAAATAGATATTCTGATTTGTATTATTCTAGCCCATAAAATACTATAAGTAATATTCAATTTAAGTAAAATCAACTCTTCTTACTTAATAATGTTTTAGTCATGTATTTTACATACACGCATACATACAAATTTCATGTTAAAGTGTTATCTCTTGCCTACCAACTTGACTTAGAAGTCTGATGCTATAACAAACATAATTTTCTAGGCCATAGAATGGAGTAGAATAAAAACGCACAAAGTTAATTAGATTTGCTACCTTTTGTTAAGTTTCGTTTAGTTGTTATTTGGCTATTTCTTTTTTCTATCTTTAATAGTTTTTATTGCCGATAGAAGTACATTTAGTGTTACTTTTTTCTTTTCGAAAAAAAAGAAAGAGGTTATACATACACACATACATACATACATATATTCTTTTGTGCGAAAACAAATTGTTGTTTTAGCATGTCAAATTATTTCTAAGTTGCCACTTTAAAAAAAAAAAAAAAGAAAAGGAAACACATAATTTTGTTTAGTCCACCAGTGTAATTGTTACTACTGACGCCTAGATTCAATTAGTTACTTTAATATTTATGCTTTGAGAGTATGTAATACAACGTGTTGGAGGCCTTATGTGTTAAGAAACAAAAAAAGGAAAGTTTAAGTGCATTAAACCAAAATTTATGTTCTACATATTTTATGCAAAATTATGGCTATTTTTGCACCTTTTTGCTCTTTTCTTTGTTATTGCTTTAGTGTTGTATATAATTATAGTTTATTTGAATAAAATATGTAACATGAAATTAAATATTTTATATCTGACATTAAACATAAGATTTGTAAGAGAATTGAATTTTGTTTCGGTAACGTATGATGAATATAAATCCAAATTTTAATATTAAGTATACTGTACTCTCACATTGCACAATGGGGCCGAGTGAAAAATATTTTGTAATAAATCTATATTTTCTAAACTACTATGTAAATTTATTTAAATATTTTATATATATATTTTTTAATGGAGACGCAGTTTAGCTGTCTTTTCATATATCGACCATTCCAGGAAAGAACGTCCGAATTTTTTTTTTTTTAATTTCTTAACATAAATGAAAAGTTTGGAATATTTACATTAAAATAAAAATGTCAAATTTTTGGGACACGAAAATCTTATATGCATAAGCCAATTTTTATAAAAAAATATTTAAAATTTTTCTTATAAAATTAAAATTTTTTCTTGTTTTTGAAATTTTCTCTAAAATTTGTATAAAATATAACAAAATATAAAAAGTATGCGATTTTGAATATTCATATCTCTTGAAGTTAATAATGGATTTCTGTAATTTAAAAAGTTTTTAAAAGGCCATTGTATATTTTTCGTGTAATTTATTCAGCATATCAAAAACTACGTCTTCGATCCATAATAAAAATATAAATGCAGTTTTTAGATGCAATTTTGTTAGTTGCGAATTCATTAAATTTTAATTTTTCAAATATTTAACTAAAAATGCTTAACTCAAAATAATAAATAGTCTGATATATAAAGTACATGTGTAAATATTTCAAACTTTTTAATTATGTCATAAAAAAAACAAATCTTAAAGAAAATTGCATTTCAAAAATGTAATTATATTAAAATACATTTTTAAAAAATATTTTTTATTTATAAAATAATCATGTTTAAACTAACATAATTACAATTCAAACGCCGTTTAAATCACAAATTTCTGCAAAGCCTTCTGATTCTGATTTTTTACATTTTTTTCGAGAATGAAAAAGCGAAATAAAATCGCAAATTTTCTGAATTTAGCGAATCTGAAAACGGATATATTTATAGATGCCCATAGACCTTATACGTATAAAATTTTATAATATTTTATATATATATTCTTTCCTGGAATGGTTGATATTTTTTTATTTATTTTTCTGAAAAATTACAAAAATTGATTTCTTTTTTGCTAAAGAAGTGAAAGATTGGTGTTTATTTTATATAACACATAAGAAATAATACTGATAACATAATGACAATATGCATTTAGATTTTTCCATAAAACCTTCATTGGGCAGAAAACAATTTAGTGTAAAATTGATTTTAATAAATTTTATTATTAAATGCCGTTAATATATTGGAAAACACGTTTAACTTTAAATCTGTTTAAAATTGCTTAATACACCATTTATGAAACTTTGTCTTTTGAAATACAGTGTCTCACATAAATTAGTGAATTTTTATT
This sequence comes from Phormia regina, assembly GCA_001735545.1. Taxonomy (NCBI): domain Eukaryota; kingdom Metazoa; phylum Arthropoda; class Insecta; order Diptera; family Calliphoridae; genus Phormia; species Phormia regina. The sequence goes on from MINK01172320.1 coordinate 38,424, forward strand.
TTTTAATAAAAATATGAGTTATTTTAAGTTATAACATTAGGTTAATAAAAAATAA
>MINK01172321.1:0-26636 GCA_001735545.1 Phormia regina
AAATTTTTGATTCGATTAATTTTCTACACCAAAATTTTCGATTCGATTAATTTTCTACACCAAAATTTTCGATTCGATTAATTTTCTACACCAAAATTTTCGATTCAATTAATTTTCTATTCCAAATTAATTTTCTACACCAAAATTTTCGATTCGATTAATTTTCTACACCAAAATTTTCGATTCGATTAATTTTCTACACCAAAATTTTCGATTCGATTAATTTTCTATAGAAAATTTTCGATTCGATTAATTTTTATTCTTACTCGATTAATTTTCTACAAAACATTTTTATTCAATTAATTATTATTAATTTTTAAATTTAGTCGAATGAAAATTATTTATTGAGAATTTCTACAGAAATTAGAAAATTATCATTCGATTAAATTATCAATAGAAAGTCTTTATTTGATGGAATTTTCTATAGTCTTGTCGAATAAATTTTCTGCAGATTTATCTATTAAAACATTTTATTCGTATATTTTGTTGAAAAAAAATATATATATATTAAAGAAAATTTCTATTGGAAAAAAGTGTTTTTAGAGAAATGTTTCTTCTATTATATTAAAACATTTTAACTAATTTCCAAAATTAATCTTTAAATCTTGAGGATAATAAACTCTATATACCGAAGGTCAACTATTAATCTGCTTTTTACTATTTAACATTTACACTAATAATAACTTTATCAATCATTTGTCTATTTATGGCCTGGCAACCAAACAACCAACCAACCAACCAAACGATTGCAATTACATTCTTAATCTGAGGCAGCAATTAATTAATTGTACATTATATAAAAATAGCAACAACTATAAAACAATAATATAGTGTCTGTTGCTGTCATATTAAAAATATTATTAAAAAAGCTTTTCCATAGTAGCTATAAATGTAATTGAACAGATGTTGTAAGTTAGATTAGAAATATTATTTTCTAAGAAAATTAAAACAAATGGAAAAACTCTTCAAATAACTAAAGCTGAAAAGAATGCATTTAAATATGAAAGCTATTTCACTTTTTTTTAGAAAAGTTTAATAAATTAATGTAATATTTTATGAAGTCTTCTGAAAGCTGTACGAATAAAGAAAAGTTTGCTTGAAGAACTATTTTCTTTTTTATGATTTTTTATAGAAATCTAAAGAAATGCTTAAAATTTAAGGCAAAATTGAATAAATTTTCAAGATATTTTAAAATATCTGCTTTGAAATAATTGCAGTTAAAAGTTTATATTGAAAAAGCTTTTTAAAAGCTTTAAATTCTCAATTTTGTGATCTTTTAAACAGTAATGAGAGCGATTTATTCTTATGATATGATTATGATAATTTAAATTATAAAAATGACTTACTTTTTACTATTTCTTTGGAAGCCAAAATTACGGTAATATTTTTTATTCAAAATTTTTATAATATTCTTAATTTTTATTTGTTTTTCTCATAGTACGCCCAATACCAGCCACCACACTAGTTAATCAAATTTATTTATTTTTAGTACAATTTTTTTTTTCTTTTTTTTTTTTTGTCTAAAAAATGGTGGCACAATTTTTTTTTTTTTAGTAGTAACAGACAGCAGAGCGGTAAGGAGATCATATAATGTTTATAAATATAAAAAATAAACAATAACAACTACTACAACTAATAAAATTCACTTGTTGTTAAATTGACGTAATAATGACAATTTATTTGCTAAATTTTTTTATAAAGTTGTTTTTGCTGCTGCTGCTATTTTCGATCTGTTATGAATGTTCGTTGGTTTGTTCGCCCATTGACGTTGGTATCGGTGTTTGTGTTTGCTATGTCAGGAAGTTTAAGTAATTTATTATTGAAAGATAATAATAAAAATGCTAAAATTCTGTATTTTAAAATTTTTCACAAAATATTTATAAGTTAATTTTCATAATTATAATTTTTTTATATGTGAACCGTTATAGCAATTTATTCGTATTTATAAAGAAGTTATATCACGGTTTAAAAATGTTTAGTATTTAATTTTAACAGATTTCAACATACACTTATTTATCATTAGATACCATTTCTAGTTGATTCCTTAAACGTTTTTGTTTTAATTTATTTATATTTGACTTTCAAATGATTTTATTCCTTTACATTCTGTTATTCTATACACTCGACTGATTTTGTTTAACGAAAACAAAACGATGAACGAAAACTTTTGATTATGATTATTTATTTTTGATTTTTTTTTTTTTGGTGTTTTTGTGTTTTTGTTATAGTTGCTATTTAATTTTTCTTTACTCGACGCCAATTAGTAGAATGAGCATGCGTCCAAAGCTTCGTTTTATATTCGTTTTGATTTTCATAAAATAAAAATAATAATAATGAATTTTTCACATAAAACGGACGCCAGCGAACATACAAATATTTATTATAAATTTGCTAATTTTAGTGTTAAATTTAATTTAATTTTATTCTTTGAATTTTAAATGATTTTATTGTTGATTTTCCCAATTTTATAGCACGTAGACAGTTAATTTATTATTTTCCATCTTATTTGTTAAAACTCGATAAACAAAAGTAAATATTTTAACAAATATTTGTGACAAAATCCATTTAAAAAAATTTCAAAATTTAGTTATTTTATTTGTCTGTCTTTCTGTCTGTTTGTCTATCTGTCTATCCGTCCTTCTTATCAATTATCACTATTGTGTTAAAAACTAAAACAAATTCTTTCTTTGTGTAATCAGTCGCTGCTCAATTAAAGTTTATTATTTTTTTTTCATCGATATATTGGCGAGCAAGTGTTTAAGTTTTTTTGTTTATTTATAAAATACAAAATATTGTTCAATTTAATTATTTTTGAATATTTATTTCTTTTTCTGTTTAAGGGGGTGGAACGTTTGGCGCTAAAATATATTTTAATGATCGTGATTTTGTTGAGATCTAATGTGTCTGGTTCTTTAGTAAACATTTCTTTAATTTTGATATCTAGTTTATTGCAATTTCTTTTATGCTTTAAAAAAAAGAACACCTACACTTAATAAATGTTTGTTAGGTGATTTAATGTTCTGTAGATTTTGCGTACCCTACTTATCAAGTAACGAATAGAATTGTTTGTTATGAAAGCAAATTTTGACTTGATTAAGTTTCTATGAAAAATTTAATCGATAAATTGCTAGACAAAATTTTTAAACGATTATTTAAAAAAATTATTCGATATATTTGTTTTATGATTTTTGACTCGATTAATTTTTTATAGAAAATTTTTTATTTGATTTAATTTTCTACACTATATTTTTTTTATAGAAAACTTCTCATTCGATTATTTTTTTTATAGAAAACTTCTTATGCGATTAATTTTTTTATAGAAAACTTCTCATTCGATTAATTTGACTAATTTTTTATAGAAAAATAAAACTATAGAAAATTTTTCATTCGATTAACTTTCTATAAAAAACTTCTTATTCAATTAATTTTCTATAGAAAAATTCTCATTCCAATAATTCTCTATACAAAAAATTTTTATTCGAATAAATTTTTTAATCGAATAATCGAAATAACAAATGGAAAGTATGAAAAACATTTTTTTTTCATTTAATTATTAGAATCAAATGTATATTCATTTTGAGAATAGCTGATCTGACTCGTAATATAAACGATATTTCTTTTTTATTTAAAGAGTGTATAAAGTTTTGACCTCATTAAATGAGAAATATCTAAGCATCGCTTCCGCTCACCTAATTTTAATATTTGTTTTCAAAAAAAATATATATTATTATTTAGTCTTAGCAAATATTTTTGTGTAGTCCTTTCATTGATTGTTATAAACAATTTATTCATTCATAAAATTCTGTTTTTGCTTCTGTTTACTTTCTATATCGTTTCAGACTTGGGCATATGTTTTCCGTCCATTTAAAAAAATATTTTTTTTATCTCACTATTTTTGCTATCGATTACTTCAAAGTGGGTTATAAATCATTTGCCAATGAATCATATGCCGCTAGAGGTGATACGCTTTTAAAGAGCCGCCTCAATTAAAGTTAATGAAGCGTTGAAATTAATTTTTTATATTGGAAATTGGTAATTGAAATGAATAAAGTAAACAAGTATTTAAAAAATAATAAAGAAATTATTCTACTCTTAGATTAATATATTTATTTTATTTTCCCAGAATTCTTTTCTTTTAATTCCAAACAACATTTGTTTTATAAATCCCATTTAAAATTCTTTTCTAAACTTTGTTCTCTTTGCAAGTTACAACTCATCTGTGTCACTGTCACTTTTTTAAAGCCTCCAGTTGTACTGTCAAGCTCTTTTATAAAATCTAATGTCTGTCCGTCTGTCTGTCTGCCTTTCACAAACATTCCTGAGCTCCAAAAAAAAAAAAAAAAGTTTTCATAATGTTCATTTGTTCAATTTGAATGTGCTGCAAAGAAATCTATTTAATAAAATAAAAAGTAAATTCAAACTACATGATATAAAAAATGACCTTGTAACATATTTTTTCTTGTTTTTTTTTTTGTGGTTGTCGTTAGTTTTTTGTAGTTGTTGTTGTTGTTCAGTTGTTGCTCAAATTAAATTTATTTATGCATCGTTCAACATTTGAATGTCGGTAGAGCAGCAGCAACAACAGGTTGCATTATCGAGTTATTTGTTGCATACATCTTGACGTATAACAATTAGCACACACATATGTAGATACACACAGACACACCTCATAAAAGGGAGAAAGAAAATATATATGTGTATTGGATATTTTTTTAAGGGAGTACGTGAAGAGAGAAGGGTATCAATTTCAAGCTAAACTAAATTTAACATAACTACGAATAAATATTTTCTATTAAAAAATTAATCGAATAAATATTTTATGAATAATAATCTTAAAAAATTAATTTTATAAAAATTTTAAATTTATTTAGTACAAAAATTGAATACAAAATTTTTAAAGAAAAATACATTGACTTAAAATTTTCTATGAAAAATTTAATCGAATAAACATTTTTTTTAATGTAATCGAATTTACCTTTTCTTATTGAAAATTCAATCGAATAGAAAATTTAATCGAATGAAAATTTTGTATAGACAAATAATTAGAATGAAAATTTTTGTATAGAAAAGTTAATCGCCTTAAACTTTAATGAAATGAATTTAATCGAATGAAACTTCAAAATGTAATTAAAAAATTTCTATAGAAAATAATCGAAGCAAAAATTTTGATGTAAAAAATTAATCGAATTAAAAATTTTGCTGTAGAAAATTAATCGAATCAAAAATTTTGGTGTAGAAAATTAATCGATTCAAAATTTTGGTATAGAAAATTAATCGAATCAAAATTTTGGCATAGAAAATAAATCGAATCAAAGTTAATCGCCTTAAACTTTAATGAAATGAATTTAATCGAATGAAACTTCAAAATGTAATTACAAATTTTCTTTAGAAAATTAATCGAATCAAATATTTTGGTGTAGAAAATTAATGGAATCAAATATTTTGGTGTAGAAAATTAATGGAATCAAAAATTTTATTCCAATAAAGAATTTTTGTAGCAAATTTAAAATTTTTAAACAAAATTTTAAAATTTTTGTTAAAGTCTCAAGTATTAATCAAATAATAATTATCTATAAAAATTGCGATTAATAATGTTTATAAAAATGTTAATCAATAAAGTTTATTTTTCTAAAATCAGTTCGAAAAATATTTTATTTTTTTAGAAAATAAATCGAACTAAATTTATCGAACATTTATTAATAAAAAAATAAACCTATTAATACTTTCTATAGAAAATAAATTATGTGAAAAATTGTTAAAAAAATGATTAAACGAATTGATTTCCTTCTAAAAAATAATGATTTTCTTATATATATTTTTTAAAATTTTGGATTAAACTGAATTTAATTAAAAATTTTCTTCGAAATATGAATTTGTTTTTTCTTTATTTCCCTTTGAGTAATCTATTTTTTCTAATTTCCTTTTAATTTTCAAGGACTTTAAGACCAATTTGTTTGCTTTCAATTAAAGCTAAGTGTCATAATTTTAAAGTTATGCACATAACTAAGACATTTTCTTTTCGCAAGTGCAAATTGACATTAATTTAACCTGTAGATGACAACAAATGTTCGAAAGAAAAAATATTAATTTTGAAAAATGTCTGACGTTAAAATACAATTTTTTAGTACTTTTTTTTGGTCTTTACTGATAAATAGTAAAACAAATTGAAATGTCAACAAAAGGCTAAATTGTTATACCCTACAATAGGTGTGGATCTAGTTGATCAAGTAGTTGAACACATAAAATAAAATTTTTTTAAAATAAGGTTAGGTTAAGAAAGGTTTTTATATCGTTACTATAAAACTAGTTTAAGTTTTTGATGTAATCCCAAATAAACATTAATCGAAGGTCTTAATAATGTGATAAATCAGTTTCAGATTAATTTCAAAATGTTGGTTTAAATGCCTTTTATTAGATTAAATCAAAGATTTAGTTATAAGTAGATAGATCCTAAATTAATATTTAACATTTTCTTGAGAAGACCTCTACCAACTGTAGCTGATTTTTCTCTTATTTGATATTAGCGCCATAAATTGTAATAGAGATTGGAAACCTTAAAATTGTATTGTTATTGTTGTTGATGATGATGCGTTCGTTCGTTCATTCTTTTTCTCAGTTATTTTTTTTTTCTCATTATTTTTAGCCAATTATTGTTTGTAAAACGGAAATTGAAATGTTTTTATTTCAACGTTACGAACAAATGAAAACATGAAGAAAAAAAAAAAACACATTTAATAAATAGTAAAATAGTAATGATGGAATTTTTTATTCAACTCAAAATATTAACTACGTGCGACAAACAAAATGTGCAAAATGCGAGGGTGGATTAAAAGAATAAAATAAAATGTTTGTAACTTTAGGGGGAAAAAAAAAATATTATATGTCTTGTAAAATATTATGCGATTATTGGTCTAACAAAAAATATTCCAACATTATTTCCAAAAGAAAAATCTTAGAAATTAATATGGTTTTAAAAGACATCACCCTCTTACTTTTTGAAATAAAAATTTGTAAAAAATAGTGGCACAATACAGAAGTCATTGTACAAATTTTTACATACAACTATTGTCCTACTCTTGTTATTTACTAAGAAAAAAATCCAATAAATAGAAGAGCAAAGAAATTATTTCAAATAAAAAAAAAAAATTAGAAATCAGAAACAGGGTGTTGAAAAGTAAAAAGTTTAAAAGGGGTAAGAAATTCAATGTTATACTAAGAACAAAAATAAAATGTATACGAATTGAGATGAGGAGATTTTTTTTCTTATTTCAACAAGGAAAATAACAAGAAAAACAACAACTAAAATTTAAATTGAATAAATTGTGTAAATAGAATAAAATAATAGAGAAAAGAAATAATAATAGTAAATATTAGAGTTACTATATTTATTTAGTAATAGAAATGACATCAAGAAATCGTACATAAGTCTCATATAAATACATTTAAATATATTTCAATACACTTGTATTCATATGATGACAATAGTTAGTATTTCTATATATAAATATAAACGTAGTACATGTTTGGCATTGAAAATATCTGTTAAGTGAAGCTGTTGAAAATTAATTAAAAAAATTGATTTTTATTTCATCAAAAAACAGTTAGAAAAAAAGAAAAAAAAAACTATTCATTCGTTTTATTGTTAAAGAAGGAAGGTTTTCTAAAATTAATTGTTATAAAAACATTTATATTAATACACACCGACACATATATGTACATACACTTATATATAAACAATTTTATTTATTTAGTTGAATACATGTGCTGATGTTTTATTTAATAAAAATACAAAAAAACAAAAACAAACCCCAAGAATATAAACAAATGAAATTAAATGAAAATAAAACTATTTTTAGCAAAACTAAATAGAAGTACATACAAGCACACATATGTGTGTATGTGTGTTATGTTAATATTGGATTAACTTAATAAATAATAACATTTCAGTAATGGATACATACATATACATACATACAAGCACACCATACATATACATATCTACCTTTATAAAATAAAATTTAATTATTTATATGAACCAAAAAAAGGTAATAAAACAATATAAAAAGTAATTTAACACTGAAGCCTCATTTTAGCCGAAATAAGTTTTAACTTAAAAAATTTCCTTTTCCAAAATTTATTTTATTAATTTCCCCTAGAAAACATTTATTCGATTAATTTTCAGCAAAAAAAGTTAATTTCCTATCGACAATTTTTATTCATATAATTTATTCCTATCAAAAATTCTTAATCGATTAATTTTCTTTAAAAAAATTCTTAATCGATTAATTTTATATATAAATTTTATTCTATTCATTTTCTATAGAAAATTTGTGATTCGATTAATTTTTTACAAGCAATTTTTTATTCGATTAATCTTCTACAGGCAATTTTTTTATTCGATTAATTTTTGAAAGAAAATTTTTTATTTGATTAAATTCTATCAATAATTTTTTATGCGATTAATTTTCGATAGAACATTTTTGATTCGATTAATTTTCTATAGAAAATTCTTGATTCGATTAATTTTTTATAGACAATTTTTGGTTCGATTAATTTTTTATAGACAATTTTTGATTCGTTTAATTTTTGGAAGAAAATTTTTAATTTGATTAAATTCTATCAATAATTTTTTATGCGATTAATTTTCAATACAACATTTTTGATTCGATTAATTTTCTACAGAAATTTTTTGATTCGTTTATAGAAAACTTTTTGATTCGAGTAATTTTTTTAAGAAAATTTTTTATTCGATTAATATTTTATATAATATTTTTGATTTAATTAATTTTCAATAGAAAACTTCCGATTCGATTAATTTTATATAGAAAACTTCCGATTCGATAATTTTTCTACAGAAAATTTTTTATTCGATTAATTTTCTACAGAAAATTTTTTATTCGATTANNATGCGATTAATTTTCGATAGAACATTTTTGATTCGATTAATTTTCTATAGAAAATTCTTTATTCGATTTTTATTCGATTAATTTTCTATAGAATATTATTAAATTAATTCATATTATTTAATTAATTAATCGAATAATTTTTTAAGAAAAAAATACTTAATCGATTGTATATTTTTTTAAAGGAAAATATTTTCATAAATGTTTGCAAAAAACATTAAAATAACCTTTTTTCTACTGCAAAAAATTATTTGAAATTATTCGGATATTAATTGATAGTAATTTGTATGGGTAAAATTATCGAATAAAATTTTTGTACATAAAATAGGAATAAATACTGTTTTTGCTCTTATTTTCTTTTCGGAAACAAATTACTCGAAGAAAAAATAAAAATTATCAAATAAAATTATTCGAATAATTATTTAGGAAATATTTTGAAATTGTTCGAATATAAAATGTTAATTACATATTTATTTTTGCTGGTTGATAGAGGCCCTAGTGTTTTTTCAAAAGTTTTTTTTTCTTTTTTGTTACAATTTCCTTTTATTTTGTTTATTTTTTGTTTTGTCATTATTATAACTGTTGTTCTAGCAAAGAGTAAAGTAGTACCGAGGATAACATTGAGCGAGATAAGATTATTTGTTTACAAGACTTTTTAGGAAAAACAACAACAAAAATACTTAAATAAGTTTTGTTAGATACTGTTTTTGTTTTCTGTTGTAGTTGTTGTGATTCCAACAGATTGCCAAACATTAAGTATTTCCAACTATATACAAAAACAACTCGTGCAAGTGGCTTAAAAGAGAAGTATCTATAAACGTGCAGGTTAACTGAAGTGTATGTACTCTAATAAAAAATACGCATGTATGTATTTAAGTATGTAAATGTGTATGGTTGCATACATACATTTCTTGTTATAGATATAGAATAAAAAGTATCTGTATCTAATAAAAACCTTACTATCAGTTTTGTTAGTAGCTGTTGTTGTATGTGTATTTGCTTAAAGGTAAATAGACTTTCTTGTTGTCGTTTATATTTACGAGTATTACTGTTATTTTTATCTAATCTTAAATGTTTTAGATACTGGATTTTTTACTTCTTGAGTTTTTGTTTTAATTTGAAATAGTTTTTATATTTTGTTTTGTAGAGATTTTATAGAATGTTAAAGATTTTGTAGGAGGGTTTAGCAAATGGGTTTAATACATTTTATGATTTTTACTTGTTGTTCAAAACAAAAAAAAAAAGGGGAATATTAATATTTTGGTTTATCTAGAAATATAACTTTTTTATTGGGACTTTATTTTAATTTTATTTAGTATGAATTAATATCTCACATTGATGTAGTTTTTAGTTTATTAATTAATTTTGTTTTTATTAAACTGCGTTATTGTTATTGTAGGGAATTTAATTAGGATAGAGATAATTTTATTGGAATTATATTTATTTAAGAATTAGTGTGTATTATTGTTTAGTATAATAAATTTGACTAATTATCTAAAATAGTTGTACATGATCTTCAACTAGTTTTAACTAATTATCACTTAATTTTAAAAGAATTTTTTAAATAAAAGTTATCACAGTTGGAATTTGTCTTGATTGGTGTAATTTTTAAGAGCATTGTTTGTAGCCTCAATTATTTAGTATATGTAGGAGAATTTAGCGTTGTCAAAGTAAAGGTTATAGATTGGTTTGTAGCATCATTATCCGGTTCGAAGGACCATAGAAAAATTGCAAAAAGTATTTGCTAATGAATTTCTAAAAGTAGTATATATAATTAAAATTTATTACCAAATCTATTAAACTTATTTAATCTTTTTTCTCTCTCTCTCTCTACTTATATTTCATTTAATTTCAAAATTACTTTGAAAACATAAATAGTGCCTCAATCGTTTTGTATTTGAGCTCAAGCAGTGAAAATCAAATAAAATTTATTACAAATTAAATTGAAACTTAAAAACAATTATGACGTAATTGATATAATTAAGAGGTTAATCACTGCCTTTTAAAGTACATAGTTGATTTTAATTTGGTATAGTTGTATGTGTGTATGTTGTTATTATTTTTGCCTCTCAAATGTTAATATTTTACTTAAAGCTGTTTTGTGCCACAATGAATTTTAAGTCTTGGCAAAAATAAAATAAAAATGAATGAAAAAAAAAGAAACTGAAAAAATGAACTCATAAATAAAATGCCAACACTCTGACTGACAGACTAGTGAGTTGCGTAGTACGATGCTGATGATGATGAAGATAATGGTTGGTGATTGTGTCAATGAATTTGTCTGTTAAGACAGAGGAGAAGTTTAGCTTGGATGGTGAACCAGTGAATAAATAAATGTGTGTGCGAACAAGTGAGTGAGTGGGCTGCAATGTGGCGACACGCATAACAACATTGATTTCTAAAGTGATTTTTTTTTTATTAATTTTTAAAAATCCAAAAAATATATGTGTGAATAAATCAAAAGAAATAAATAAAAAAGCTTTATTAACACATAGCAATTTAGAGTTTTTTTTAATTTAGTTGGGATTACAACTTTAAGTAAATACTTTCAAATTTTATATTTTTAAAAATCTAATTGGGTTTAATTTCTATTAAAAGTAAATTATTTCAAATTTATATAAATTAATTTTGTACCGTTATGTTGCTTGAGCGTTGTGCCACATTATTGCTGTTGTTGTTATTGATTTAACAAAAAATATTATATAAAAAATCTCCAAGTCTTTATGTTTATTATTTGTTGTTTTCCAGCTACAAGTAATATTTTTTATTAGAAATAATTGTCTCTTGTTGTAGCTGCTACTTGGCTTTAGTTTCATAGTCATGCATTGTTTTGTAGCGAGTGGGAGTTACTTATCCAAGGTGTGAAATTCCCTACTTATTTTCAATGATATTATAGTGGTGGCTATAAAAAGAGCACATCAGTTTTTTTTTTACAACTTCAAATAAATTTTTATTTAATATTTATTTTAAACTCAAAAATATAGTATTTTTTGAGTATATTTTTTTTAATTTCCTTTTTTATAATAATAATGTATAGCTAAAGGAATAATGTATACATTTAAATCAACCATATAATGTTTATAATAATGTATTATTCGTATTCTTAACCAAATTATTTTTGTTACAAACATAAAATATGTTTGCAATAATCATTACTATTATGATCTTCTAATTTTTAATAGAATTAAGTAAAGAGAAACCGATTAAAGTATATTTTTAACACAAAAAATTTATTTTACTAAAACAAACCTTTTTTGGTCACTAAAATTTAAATTCCCCACGAAATCATATTTTTACCACAAAATCAAATTTTTACCACAAGAAACTTATTTTAATAAGAAAACTTATTCTCGCCTCAAGAAACATATTTTCACCGTAAAAACTTTTTCACCTCATAATAATAATTTTTTCCCACTAAAATATGTGTTTTCGCCACAAAATCACATTTTCGTGATATTTTTTACTTTTTAACATAAAATGATATTTTATCAACGAAATTATATTTTCACCACAAAAACTTGTTTTCACCACTTAAATTTATTTTTATCACAAAAAACGAAATCAAATTTTAACCACAAGAATTTACAAAACGACTTTTTTCACCACTAACACTGAAATGTTAAAATATCTAATTCTTACAAATTCCGTAGATTTTTTTTATAATATTTTTACTTATGTTTCAAAAACTTTTATATTAATATCAATGCTTTTTTCTTAATCGTCACTGTATAGATTTTCATTTCACTCAATTATTCATACCTACACAATAGAATAGACAGTATTTATACATAAATGTTTATTTGTTTTTCTACTAAAAATTTTCTCAAAGGAATGTGTGAGTGAGTGTTAGTTTGATGTTCATGTATTGGCATTTTATTGTTGATTTTATGTTTTGTTTTGCTTTTTTATTTTATTCATACAATTCACTTACTATATACAACTATTTAGTTTAAGTTTTAACTAAATGTCAATAAAAATTATTTGTTTTTACTGTTCTTTTCGACATGCAATCCCAAAATTAATTATTTATAAATTCATATTTTTTTCCTTTCTTGCTTTCCAACACGAATTGAAAGGCAGATTATTAAACTATTTATACATAAAATAAATAAAATAAATACAAAAGTAAAGTAAGCAAACAGACTAGAGGGGATAAATGCAAAAAAGAAGAAGAAGACTAAAGAAAATCGAATTTATTACATGCTACAATAATATTTCAAGTGGCCTGTTTTTTATTATATTTTTATTATATTGTATTTTCAGAATGAATAAATGAATGAATGAATGAATGAATAAAATGTTTCGCATGAAAATTCTGTCTGTATTTCATATCTGAATTAATAAGTATATAGGTATGTATGTGTGTATGACACTACAAGAAAAGTAATTAAAGCAATTAGTTTTAGCAAATATCAATATTAAATACAATATTTTGCCAACAACACCAATAATACACCATAAATATACATATTTGTATATTTATATAGAAATGTATGTATGTAAGTATATAGGTAGGTAGGTATTGTTTATGTTAATTGTATATAACCATGGCAGTAAATAAAAGAATCAATACAATTATATATTGGATCACGTAATTAATTGCCTTCCAGTTATAAAATTAATAACAATAATACAAGAAAAAAAAAGAAAAATGAAACAAAATTCCTTCAATTACCTCCTTCCTTAGCATGACCTTTTTCTTCGACCTAATAAAATGTTGATTAAATTTGAAATTATGGGAATATTTTTCTTCTGTTGCTTTCAATGTAAATTAAACATAAAAATAGAAACAATTTGTACTCATTGTAAAACATTAACAATCAACCATCGATTGTGCATAAATTATCCTAAATAAATATGTTAAAAAATAACTGTCTGAATCAGAAAATGAAAAATAAGCCCTTCTAATTTGTTTAATAATTAAATATGAAAATTTATGAAAGTATTGTTTTTTTTTTTTTGTTTTTGCGAAACTAAAAATAGAGAGAAGAAAATCTTAAAAGCCTTATGTCCCGCCATGGAGACTGTTGCGAATTATTTCAATAGGGAACTTGGAATAAATTAGTTTTTCTCATGAGAAACGTATTATTAATAGAAACACGTGTGTTTACACTTAAACATATTTTTATTATAAATGGTATTTTCAACGTGAAACTTATTATAATTTATTTTCATGACATAAATTGTACTCAATACTTGGACCTATTTTCAGTATAAAATTTATTTTTCCACAAAAATAAATTTTTATAATGAAAACAAATTTTTAAAATCAAATACACCATAAAAAATAATAAAAAAATAATAAAACGGGAACTTATTTTCACAACGAAAAAATTTTGTTACATAAATGTATTTTCATTAAAAAATGTACCACTAAAATATATTTTCGCCATAGAACACTATATTCAGTACAAAAAAAAAAAAAAAATATATATATATATATTTATTTTCATTGTGATCACTTTTTAGTACAAAAAATTGTTTTCACTTAAAATTTATTCACCACAAAAATTTGTTTTCACCAAAAAACTATTTTCACCTAAAAAAAACTTAATATTATATTTTATTATATTTTCACCACAAAAATTAATTCCTCTAAAAAATTATTTTCACTACAGAAAAAAAAAAGGTTTTCATCTAAAAAACTAATATAATCATCAACAAAACTTATTTTAAGCTCTAAATGTTTTTTGCGTAAAAATTATTAAAGAACAATGAAATTGAATTCATATTTATTTTCACCAAAAAAATATTTTAACCACGCGAATTTATATTCACCTTCAACAATTAATTTCTAATACAAAAAACTTTTCATTACAACGATTTATTTTACTACAAAAATTTAATTTCACCAAAAACGTTTATTTTCACCACAATTTCATTCACAACTAAAATTATTTTTATCTCAAAAACTTATTTTAACCAATAAAACTAATTTTCTCCACAAAAACGTATTTTTCACCACAAAAAACATATTTTTAATATAAAATCATATTTTCATAGCGGATTTTTTTTCACCACAAATGCATATTTTCACCAATCGCTAAAAATATATTTCATCATAAAATTCTTTTTACCTTAAGAACTTATTTTTCCAACTAAAACTTATTTTCATCACAAAAACTTATTTTCACCGCGAAGACAAATATTCACCACAAAACTTATTTCCGCCACGAAGAGAAAATTTCATTAAATTTTTTTTTTTCAAAACAAAAAGTTATTTTCACCACGAAAAAATTATCTTCACTATAAAAACATAATTTCCCCATAAAATCATATTTTCACCACGGAATCAAATTTCCATTACAAATTTTTGTGCTATTCATGACAAAATTTTCCCAAGACATGATTACACAATTTTAAACCTTATACTATTTTAAATCTAAATTTAAAACTTTGTTGAATATTTATAATAATTATGTTTTTTTTATAAAATATTTCAAAATTATAAAATTATTTAAATAGTTGTTATATCCCTTTTTTTACAAAAACATTCTCAATTTCTAAACACACAACTTCTTTTCCTTTACATTCTATAAATAAACATCATCAATTAACATTTTCCTACCTTAACTAACCTATCCCTAGTCTCTTATTAGACATTCCCATTTATTTTGCAAATTAAACACCCCAACCAATAACCATTAAAAACATTTACAAACGCGAATTGCAAAAAAAAAATAAAGCGAAAATAATAATAATAATTTATGGTTGAATAAAATGCATATTGATAAATGCACGCAAATTGAATATTGTAAGTGTGTTTTACGTCACTCTTCAAAATATAAATAAATAATAAAAAACAAAAATGTTCTTTCACCAACATACAAATATAGCTTCTATGAAACCATACAAATACACAAACTATTTCTGCAGCAATACAAACATAAGAGAGAGCGCAAAAAAAGAAACTATAAATCCTAAATACAATTGTATAACAATTTTACAAATATTCCTATGAACACAAACAAATAACTATACATAGTTACTCTGTATACAATTGTGAATAGAACACAATACACAGATATATACATACATACATATGTACATATAAATGAATTTACACATTGAACAAAATTCGATTCGGAAAAACAATACATAGAAAATTTATTTATGTATGCAGAAGATAGCAGAGGAACATAAAATAGCATTTTTGAGTGAAAATAAAAATTAGATATTAATTAAATTTTAAATAATTAAAATTTATTTAATATTTAATATATGAAATTACAAATTTAGAAAAAAAAAATAAATATGATTAAAGGTGTTTAAATTATTTAATGTATTGTTTTAAATATTTTCAAATAGTGCTTTTCTTTTCCCCTTGGCTTTTAAAACAACAAAATTTTTATTTATTTATTTTTTTGAATAAAGAAAATCCCCTGAATTGCATTGTCGTTTGCCAACTTGTAGTGTTAGTTAGTTTTTTTGTTTTTGTTAACTTTTACCTACAAGCAGTACAATAAAATATTTAATAACTGAACACTTTGTGAATAAGTTAACAACATAAATATTTCTAGGTGCTACTTGAAATAGTTGCAAAAATATTGCTTTACTAGCAAAATGCTATAATAATGGCTACCTCAGCAGCAGCAGCAGCAGTTGAAAAAAAAACAATAGATTCATTTGAAGTTTTAAAACCACAAAAGTTAAAAAAAAGAATAATTAATTTTTAAACAATAGAAAAAAAGCAACAAATAAGGAAACTCTCACAGCTACATTAATACATAAATACTTATGTATGTGGGCAATCAAATGTACATAAATACATACATAATTACTACAAAGACAGTGGGAGCTAAAAGTTTGCAAAAGCTTCTAAAATTTTTTAACTATTTTATTTTACTTTTACGAATTGGAGGATATGAAAAAAAAAAAAATATTTTTAACTCTTTTTATTGAGATTTCTCTCGCTCTTTGTTGTTGTCTGTATTGTGTTATGAATAGTGATATTGAAATGATTCCCTCTCTATTATAGTCAGACAACATGTTGTTTGCTAGTGTTTATTATAATTATTTATAAATTAAATTCGACATGTATATGATTAATGTTAATTGTTTCATTTTAAGTAAAGTCATGATTGTTATGCAGTCAGGAATTTTGGCAAGTTTTAAGTAACTAACAAATGGAATTTTATTAAATTTTATTTTTATTTTATTATATCATTGTTCAAATAATTAAATATGTTTTTCTATAATTATAACTATAAGTGGCCGGATAAAAAAGATAGATCTGGATAAAATATAAACTTACGATACTAATATAATAATTAAATGGCATCACATGTAAAATTCTCAGCATGCTCTATGGTGCGTAGGAACAAACGTATTTTACTACAAGGAATTAAGTAAACTGTCTGGTGAAATTTTTTGCTAAAGTTGTAAACATTAGTCCTTCAGTCACTTGTAGATATATTTGCTTAGTATCATTCTATTAGTAGATTTCTTTAAAATGCCTCAAACTTTTGAAGTTTCAAATCTATAGCAGAGAAAAGCGGGTATCATGCGTAGTTTTTAAGGATATTTGCCATTTGTTTGCGGTCCTTTGAACCGGATATTAATAAACAAAATAGCAAGCCTATCTATAAAATCAACTCATATTGGTTTTGTCAAAACTTCAACGTCACTTTTATGGTGCTTCGCACCTAATACTAATTTACGACTTTGCTACCAGATCTATAATTTTAATCAGCTTTAATAATGAGATGATTCACATTTACTTCCGAAAATTGTAGTAGTGAAAAGCAGATATTATCTTTAGTTTTAGAGGAGATATGGCATTTTTTTGTGGTCCTTCGCATCGAATACCGATTGATAAAACTGAAAGTATATCTACAAACTTAGCGATGTTCTTAACTTCCACAAATATTTGAAATTTCAAGTTTGTTTCCTAAAAATGCTGCTGTTTAAAGCGGGCACCATATTTAGTCTTTAAGGAAATTTTCCTCTTCATTATGGTCCTTCGAACGGGATAATGATTAAAGAAACTTCAATCAAATCTGTAATCCCAGTCATAAGGTTCTCTAAGCTTTCTTAAACATTTGATGCTTCAAACTGAATTTCTCAACATTAGAGCAGCGTAAAGCAAACGTCACGTTTATATTTCAAAAAAACTCAAATAGGATCCATTTCGTAGAAATAGATGAAGTGATTTTCAACTCCTGCTAAATACTTAAACCTAAAACTATTAACTTTTAAATGTTGAAGTAACCTTTTGCTTTAGAATTAGAAATGATTCAAAATCAAACCAATTCTAACTAATTTTATTTGTTAGAATTGATTTATATTTCCATGTAAATCATGTAACTAACTGTTTGCATACATTCACCCTTGACTATATTGAGAGAAAAAAAGAAACTAACCAATATTTGAGTTGTAAATTGTGGTGCTGTAACAGAATTGTGGCCACCATTATATCATTTTGTTTTGTTTGTAAGAGTGTGTGTATTGGTATTCACAAAAAATAAAACAAACCAAACCAAAATGAATGACGTCAATAGAGGTCAAAGGCAAATGCAGTGCAATAAGAGATGACTAGTTACAAAAAAAAAACACAAGCTAAATGGTGGCTGGCTGCAATATTTAGTCATTGTAAATGATTACAACAGCAACAAAGATGAGAAAAAAACCCACATTCACACATTGAGTATAGAACAGCAGCTTTATAAAGTATTTAACAGTAAATATTGTTTTTAGTTGTTTGCAATGTATTTTTTATTTTTTGTTTTTGTAGTTTTTTTCCTATTCAAAAACGCATAACATGAATAAATTTTCAGCTGCGTAATATGAGGTATAACTATTAACCTTAACATCACCTTTAACACCTTATAATCATCATTCACACGACATCAGTATCTCAGCAGATACAGATGATGTTGATGGAAAGTCATGGATGCTATTGGGTAATGATGATGGAGAAGAAGTTAAAAACAGCTGCTAGTAAAAATAACAAACGAGACCATAATTGCGTTGTAGTCGATGGTAATGATGATGAAGATGACGATGATGTTGTTGGTGATGGTGATAATGGTGGCCCTGATGTTGGAGGTGGTGGTCAATGTAAAGTTTTACCAAGTAACCATTAATTTCAGCAGCATCAGCATCATCATTATTATTATTATTATTACATGTAATGTCTGTTTTTCTTGTCTAGTGGTATATGTTATGTGTATATGTATGTGTGTGTTTGTTTGTTTCTGTTTCAAATTGTGTACATTACTCCTCCTTTACCATTGGACGACTTCTATTATTGTTGGTTGGCATTGAATGAATGGTACTCATTGCAGTTTTAGTCATTCTTGTTCTTGTCGTTGTTGCTTTTTGTGTTCAAGGTTATTTTTGCTTGCATGTAATGAACAAGTGTTTTTTGTAACAAAATAAATGTAAAAATACTTATAGACCGACACACACAAAAAAAAGCACAAAATTTTGTTTTTATTTTTTAAAGAAAAATTTAAGAGAAATAAAAATGTAAAAATTGTTGGTAAAAACCATAAAGAAACAAACTTTGACCCACTAAATTTATCATTAGCAGTTATTTTTACAAAAAAATAAAAAAAAACTGACAATTCAATCGTCATCATCATCATTATCGTCTTCATGAGTTTTTAAAAAGAAAAAAGTCTTAACATTTGTAAAAAAGGCTTCCAGCAATTTTAGATTTTCTATAAAGTACATATGTATGTGTGAGCTTTTTTTTTAGCTGTGAAAAAATATATATTTTTTTTAAATCTTCATACACATTTGTTTCTTTAAACCATATATTTATTTGTATGTATAAATTTTTTGGTACTTACATACATACATACATACATACATACATACATACATACATACATACATACACAAATGTATTATGAGATTTTTCAATGTCATTTGCTTTACACACAGTAAAAGACATTTAGTTTTGTATTTGTGTGTGTGTTTGTAATTCCATGCCTCTACACACATACATATATTTTAATACTAAAATTTTTGCACATCTGTTTCATGTTGATCATACGCCTGGTTGTACGTGAGTGTTTCATTTTGTTATTTTACAAAAAAAAAAAATAATTTTGTTATTTTTTTATATTGCTTTTGGAGTTTTTTTTTTTTGTTGCTTTCAATGAGTTTTTTGTATATATTTTTGTATTATATATTTTTAAAATGACTTGGCAAAATTTTACTTTTATGTACTTACTATGAAACTTAATTTAAAGCTCGAAATATTAACTAAGCATTTTTGCTAAATAGATTTAATTTGTATTAGTGAAAGTAATTTGTTTATAATGATTAGACAAAAAGGATATAAAAAATATTTATATCCTTATAATAAATATTTATTATATTTATTTTAGTTAAAAAAATTTAAAGAGAGACTTCTACGTTGAAACCATATCAATAACCTCAAAGATAACAACAGGTTTGATCAATACTTAACACAAAAAATAATACTAAATTTAATTCACCGTCAATCAGCGACAAAAAAGGCAACCATCGGTTATCAGTTATTTATGGTTTTACGAACCGGATTGAAGATGCAATCCGGTTAAAACTTGAAGCTGCAAACTGGGCTGAAAAGGCAGAAAAAAGTCATAAATCCTAATACAGCGATTTAACCACTAAATATTCGCATTCCTTTTACTTTAGACCATAAAATGTGTTTTGGTATCAACAATCTATGACTAAACGAGTAATCAAATGGTTCATTAATGGTTCAACGAATTGAAAGTTCCTTCAACTGCCCGAAACTCAAGATGTCGTAAATTGTTATCCTCAGAAGTACAATCGAGCAAAGCGGGGAAAGAAAATAATATATGAAACATTTTATTTAACAATATTTAATGCATTAAGTTTTGTGAATATATAGAGATTCCAGTATTTAAGTTTCTATGAAACCATTAATGAAAATAATGTGTAATTTAATTTTGGGAACATAACTTATTTACATGTTCCTTATTTTATGGTCCTTCGAACCGAATGCTGTGTAAAGGAAATGCAATCTTGTCATTAACTTCAGAGTTAATATCATTATGTTCTTCAAAAAGCCTCCAGTACAAAGTATTTTTATATAATTATTCAGTATCTTTAAATTCGCTTTTTTGTGTAATATAGATTTTAAATGCATAAATGTTTTCAAATGAGCTATAAAATTTTTGATAATAAACTGGACTAATATTTGTTTAAAGATATTGGTCCTTCGAAACATAAACTGCATTTTAAGAAATATTTAAAAATTTTTAATAGAAATGTTTTGAAATACAAAATAGTTTTTATTTATTTAACTAAGATATGGTGAGAGCATAGTTTTTAAAAATCAAATAATTATTTAATTTTTAATATGTTCAAATAAAATGCACATAATTATTGAATTATTATCATATTGCCTGACCTCATTCAATTGTTTTTTTTTTTTTTTCAATTCAATTATAAATGACCTATATATTTTTCAATTATATTTCCTTTAAATAAATTTAACAATTATAGTTTATATAATTATCAAAATTACCATTAATTATGTCAAAGGATTTTATTTCAATAAGCATGTTTTACAAAAAAATAAGGTATTTCGAAAAAAAAGTAATAACTTTTCTTCTTCGTCCTTAAAAATAGATTTAATTATAGTTAAATATTGTTTTAAATCCCTTACATAAACTTTTTAAATCCCATTGCCCTGAAGTATGCTACATAACATACATAAACTAACGTTTTACTGCACTCACACAAATAAAAAATAAACAGCTTGTAAAAAAAACGAAACACATACACACACACAAAACCATTTACTTTGAAAGTAAATGAATGTATGTATTACATACATGTATGTATTACATGCAAAGAAAAAGGTAAAAAAGTATTTGAAAATATTTATAGACAATAAATGTCCTCGAAAGTTTATTTAAAATAATAATCATACTTTCCCTGATGATTTTAAATACAAGGAGTGTTGTTTTTTTTGTTTTTGTCTTTTGTATAGCAAGAAGAATTATTACAAAAAGTCATTAAAAAATAGGTAGTAGGTGAGGTAAAATTAATAATAAAATTATTACAACAATAAAAATGAATGGATTGAAAAGAAATAAACAAAAAGTTATAAATAATCAATAAACTGTTTTGTGTCTCTGAAAGTGAAATTAAATAAATAAAGAAATAAATAAAGAAATGGAATATTCAAATGACATAAATTATAACCTTGATAGGAGATGAAATGAGAAGAAAGTTGGTATTTAAAAATAATAAAAATTTTAAACATGTAGACATATTAATATTAATGACATTTTAAATATTTTTAAAATTAACTAAATGGTACATACATTTTTTAAAAGATTTTAGTTTTTTATAGTTTTTTTTTTTTCATTCAATTAAAATGTATTTATGTTTTACGATAACATATGTTTAGATTCTTGCGGCATTTCTTGCATGTCAACGTGTTTTTATACATATTGAATAAAACATTAAATTCAATTCAAATAATAATCAATATTGAGAGTTTACTGAATCTATGAACTTAGACAGTTTATTAAACCTTGATTCATATGTACACTTTATTATATCAAAGGATTTTGGTTCGAAGGACCATCGATTTGTCCCAACAGGAAAATACGTTAGTGTTTCATCCCAACAGGTATTTTTGAATGCCTCTGAACAAATTTTAAACACATTCCCTTTTTGCCTTCTGTAAAAATTCCTTAAAGAATACCTCGTCTTCTTGTTTCTATTTCATTAGATGCGAAATAGATGATGTCACTCACCTACTAATTTTCTCATTATAAACAGAAAAAATTGTAGTTACGAAACTAATTTAGTCTTGTTTAAAGTGTCGATAAAGAAGGTAGTCCTCATGTGTTTTTTTTTTTTTTTTAAAGATATTTCGTACTCTTTTCGATAGCATAAAAAATATAAAATACTATATTTATTTAAGTGTCCTTGCCTTTTTGCTTCTTTTCGGAAAGGAGAAGGGAAGGCCTTGCCTCCAATGACATGTCGTGCAAGAAAGAACTAGTGTTGCAATGCGAATGGCAGGCCTTGTAGATCCTAAATAAGGTATTTTAAAATGTATCTTTATCCCATCTATTTCCGTCTGGGGTATTATTATCGCAGTCGGAAATAGAAGGGCTGAAGATAAATTATAAAATGCTTTATGTAAGATCTACAAGGCCTGCCACTCGCATTTTCTTTGGAGGCAAGGCCTTCCCTTCTCCCTTCCAAAAAGAAGCAAAATGGCAAGGACTCTTAAATAATTAAATATTCTCTTTTACATTTTGAATGCTATTAAAAAAGAGTATGAAATATATTAACAAAGAAGGACATCAGGACTACCTTGCTCATCGACACTTAAAACCAGAGAAAGTTAGTGGGTGAGTGACACCTTCTATTTCGCATCTAATGAAATGGAAATAAGAATTAGAACCGGATTTCTTTTTAAAGAAGTCGAGACATTCTTTAAGGAATTTTTACAGAAGGCAAAAAGGAATGTGTTTAAAGTTTGTTCGAATGCATTCAGAAAGCCCTTATGGGAGGAAGCACTAATATATTTTCCTGCTGGGATTATTCCGGTTCAAAGGATAATTTCACATAATGTTAAATGAATGTCGAAAATTATTCATTCTTTAAACGAATTTGCATCTTTTTCTCCTCATTTTTTAAAATTAATTTTGAATTTTTAAATTAAAAAAAAAAAATAAAAAATTAAAACATTATACCCCTTCTTTTAATTAAATTTTATAATTTTCAAACTTTTTGGAAATATATATTCGAAAAATTCGAAACTAATTTTAAATTTATTCGAATATGGCTTGAAATGTAAAAAATCAACATTTTACAAATAAATTTTATGTTACAATAAATGAACGAATTTTTTAAATCCCATTAAGGTTTGAGAACTAGAAATTAAATTCTAATTAATTTTGGATTTTTTCAAACAAGTTTAAAAATTTTTTATACAATATTTTTATTATAAAAATTTGTTTGTTAAATTTCTTTTTTTTTTTAGCTGAAATTATAATGTTTAAATATTCTAAATTAATTTCGATTATATAAAAAATTATATTTTATTATATATTTTTTATCACAAATTTACAAATTTTTCAATTTTTGTTCGAAACTGGTTCAAAAATTGTTTTAAATCGTACGGTATTTTTAATAGTTTCGTCATAAATAATTAAATTTTTAAATATTTTAGTTGTATTGGAAAATTCGAAATTAATAATAATTTTTTTGTTTTCGAAAATAAGAAAAACTTAGAAAAAGTAATTAATTTATATGATTTCCTAAAATAAATGTCATATTAAATGGATATACTTATATAAAAGCCAGAGAAGGTCTGAACATTCGGAAAAATTATCTTTTAAAACTTCTGTTATGATACTGGATGAGTTAGAATGCTTAGATGAATTATGTCTAACAGTTAAAAATATATTAAACTTTGAATTTTTACCATTTCACTTTGACTTCATTAAATAATATTTTTTCAAAGCTAAGTAATGATCGGATTGAATAAAAATGTAAAAACTATTAGTTTAATTTTCTACATATTTTTAATTTAATAAATTTAACAATTGTGATCCGGTTCGAAGGACCATTAACAAGTTATAAATGCTTCTTTTAGGCCGAATACTGAATAAAAAACGAATTTTATGTTCTAAAACATACTCCATAACCATTTCTTATTCTCTTTTAATACGTTTCGAAGGGCCCTAAATCTAGTTCCTAAATTTAATTCATAATTAACTTTTTTTTAATCAACAACCCTCGTTATACAAATAAAATATTGATGAAATGTCATAAAATGTAACAAATATCACAAAAAAAAAAACCTTATCAAACGATTTGTAAGATAGATTTTCTTGCTCTAATTTCCCACAAAATATTTGTATAAAGTCCCTGTCATACATTTCCTCTCATACTCATACAATTGAAATCAAGTTTAATTTTTTTTTTATTATTTTATTCTATTTCTATTTGTTTTCTTTTATGTACATAATATTAGTATGTGATATGATATATTTAATATTTACTTATGTGTATGTTTATATGTATGTGTCTGTTTATTGTTACATTCTTATACAATTGTTGTAACAAAAACAAATGTTAAGAATCTTAAAACTACATTTCTAAATCGCATTGTCAGTTGCTGCTGTTGCTTTCACTTTTTTTTTTTTTTTTTGTTAGCCTTTTAAAAANNTTTCACTTTTTTTTTTTTTTTTTGGGGTGGGGGAGTGGTTTTTATTATTATTTTCAATTTTGTTTGAGTAGGAGGTAAAGAGGAAAGGAATGTTGATTTCCTTTATATTTTTTGGTAGTATTTTTGTGTATGTTTGTTATTGTTGTTGCTTAAACTAACCTCCATTTCACCTACAAAAGAAATGAAATGGAAAATACTCTACTAATACAGCTGTAAAAATTTATAAGAGTGAGTGTATACATACACACACACACACACAAGGAGGTACATCTATTCAAACAATACCAAGACAAAAATAAAATAACTCACATATATACGTACGTACATACACATACATATATATTTAGTCGCATAAAATCAATAAAATCCAATAAAATTCAACAAAAAAAAAAAAAAAACGGAAGAGGAGAAATCTAAAGGACAACAGCAGGAACAGCACAACACGAGCTAAAACAAAAGAAAAATAATAATAAAAACAAAAAATAAAACTTTAGAGTTTTCTTCTTTTTTATTATTATTGTCTTTTGTTGTGGCGTTTTGTTTCAATTCTTTAAAACCAGGAATAAATTTAGGGTCAATTAAAAACATAAGTCTGTCCTTGTTTTCTTCTTTTTTTTTGTTGTTGTTTTGTTCTGTTAAACGACAGGATGTTTTAGGTGGAGGCTTGTGTATAAGATGACGATGATGATTGTGTATGCAACAATTTTCCATTATTACTGTTAGAGAATTTAGTTTAAATCCATTAGGGGCCAAAAGATTTTGGCTTGATTCTTTTGCTGTTTACAATTCCATTTCATTACATTTACAAGTTTTTGTTTATGTGTGTGTGTGTGTTTGTGTGTGTAAAGAGTTTTAAATTAATTTTGTGTTAGTCTTTACAAAAAATCTTAACTACATACTTTGTACTTTAAAGCTTTGTAAGGAATTTAACAAAATGTTAGTTAATTCCAGGAAATGATTTTTATAGTTTATCTCTAGGAAAGAAAGAATTCATAGGGTGTTATGCAGGAGAAAACTTTAGAAAACAAATTTGAAATAGAATTAAAACAATTGAGAAAAAAAGTAGAATTGTTCGTGTAATTAATTTATACTAAACAAAATTTTTTAATTCATCATCATCCTTTAAACTTTAATAAAATTTCTTCTAACAAAAAACCTTTAAATATTTAAGAAAAGCACATCCCTTAAGTCAATTTTCAATCAAAAACTAATCAATTGTAATTAGTAAAAATTGTATTTAACAATTTTTATGTCAGTATTTCTTAATCCTTTTTATAGTCGGAGCATTTTTTCTTGCTATATTTATTTTTGCTTTTTCTTTTTCACCCATAAACGTAGAATTGCGACAAGAACAATTGTTGTGTGAATATCGATTCATTTAATTTTTATCAAACTATTTTCTGACATATTAATGAATAGCCTCAAAACCTTATTTCCATTACAATTTGTCTTCTCTTCTCGGTTGCGATCCTGATCATTTTATTTTATATCTAAATATAAAATTTTATTAAATTTATTTTGCAAAAAAAAAAAAAAAAAAAATCACTTATCACCCTTATGGGGTAACC
>MINK01172322.1:0-28539 GCA_001735545.1 Phormia regina
CCATATAAAACCCAATTTCGGGAATCACCAAAAAGTGCATAAATACATGTGAATCTTAAAATCGACGTAATTTTCTGCAATATTATGCTTTTATTTTCAACTTAATACAACTATAGGTCCATAATTGGCTCCTTCCCGAATTTTGGTACACATAGGCAATGGTGTAGGGTATCATATCTTGACCGACTATACCTTCTTCTCTCGTTTTTTATTATTTTAGTACTTATTTAAAATTATACAGTACATATTTTGACTGCCTGCTAATTGTGAGATAAGGCCCAGAAAACGAAATTAAATAAGAGAAAATAATCTAATAATACACTAATCATAAATTCTAAAGCTTTAATATTATATTTTCCATCTGATCATATGTCTAAGAATGGGACAAAATAAGTGAAAATAATTATTTTCGGACCAGCTTTACCGTATTATACCCTAAAAAGCATTTTGTATGACGTGAAATTAATACTAACGAAAAATTTGTTATATTTTTATATTAAATGTTGGACTAGTACGTCATAGAATTTTGAATAGACAAAAACACATGATCTTTTTAAAAAAGATTATTACATAAATACTAGATTTATTTAGAAAATTCTTAAAAAAAAATATGAAATAACCTCTACATTTAATTAACTTTCCTTAAGATATTTTTTATAACTTAAACAACCCTCCAAATTTTCCGAATAACCAGGAACAACTTTTTTACATTCTTCATACCACCGAAATACATTAGCATATTTACTTAAATCAAATTTAGCGGCGTCAAAGTTGGTAACTGTAGCCAAAAGAGCAATATCGGCTATGGTAACATTATCACCAACAGCAAATTTCTTACCCTCCAAAAATGTGTTAAGAAATTCAAAAGCAGCTTCTACTCTTTTAAACATTTCAGGATCGGCAGGAGCTTTTTTCATAATTTGTGGATAATAGTAATCTGAAAAGCTTTTCGATAGAGTTCCCAAATCAAAGTATAAGCGTTGGTTGATAATAGCACGTAGCTTGGGGCATTCAGGATACCATTGTTTGGTTTTGTCATATTTTTCACATAAATAAATCATAATGGCACGAGATTCCCATAAAGTAAAATCACCATCAACCAAAGTGGGCACAGTGTGTTGAGGATTGATTTTTACAAATTCAGGTTTTAATTGTTCACCAGCTACTAAATTTATAATTTTCTTATTTAATTCAACACCAACAGCTTTCGCAGTCATTTCAACAGCACGGCAGGGTGCAGAGGGAGGCATATAATAGAAATCCATGGCTAAAAAATTTATTAATTGTTTAATGTTTGTTAACAAATTATATGATATGATTTATACTAATTTACTTACTTTCTCTTCAAAGTTCTTTAGTGTTTAAAACTCTACTACTCAATACTTTAAAACTTTACGAAAATGTTTGTTTTATAGTGTTTCGAAGTTATTTTCATTGCATTTTATTTTCAAATTTTTGATAGCAAGTCATTATTAATTGCCAGACAACAAAACTATATGCTCTGGACTTTAGTAGTCGGTACAAATAATTGAGTAATAGATAATTCTTGCTTTTTGTGATTAACTGTTTTCTTTTTTTTTAATTTGATATATATATGTATTTAGTTGCTGAAGTAAATAAGTAGATTTTAATTTTAAATATCTACAATTAGTTTGTTTTATTTGCTTGAAATAATCTTAATTTTATATTTAATTTCATGCCAGATTATTTTAAGATTATTATCGTGGTGTGTTTATTAAGATTAAATATATTTCACTCGTTTCTAGATTTTATTTATGCAACTATGATTAAATTTAGAAATTATAAAAATAAATATCTTTTACAAAAGTTAAATTTATATTATCATATTTCAATAATTTTAAGGAAAGGACACACACAATTTTTGAATCTATAGTTTAGTTCAAGAGATATCTACAGGATCCTATAGTCATACATATTTTTCTCTCGAAATTTTTTTTATTAATAATGGTGATTAAACCGAATAAATCAGAAAATAATATAAGTTCATATAGACCGATTAGCATACTTTTCAAAAATATTCGAAAAACTGTTGAATACAGGCGATGTTGAATAATTTAAATATTATACCTGAATATCAATTTGGTTTTCATACCAAAGATGTCATCGTATAATTATGTCTCCCTGCTCCTTTTTATTTGCCCAGCAAAATAACGATCAAAAAAAGCTTTCAAAAAAGAACAGTTTCACTACATCAAAAGTGAAACCAAGTGCATATTTTCAACTTATTCAGTTCTGTTTTTGCTGGGTGGTAATTAAATCATACATTAGTGATCATCTATTTTATGTAAAAACAAACAATACAAACTCCGATATATATGATACTAGAGCTCGTATTCCTCAAGGTCAAGTACACTGCCCGTACTTTACACTATTTACACATCAGATATGCCTTTAAGCGAGGATGTTACAATCGCCACATATGCAGATGATACAGCGTTAATCTCAAGTAATTCAAACGCATCTGAATAACATAAATATATGGTTGAAAAAATGGAATGTATCTGTTAATCCTGAAAAGTTATCGCATATAACTTTTGTCTTCTGGTCTTTTTAAATGGAGAGCAAATACCAAATTCAAATTGTGTTAAATATTTTGGAATGCATTTAGGCAGAAGATTAACATGAAAAGAGCACGTCAAAGCAGAAAAGGAACATCAAAACAAAACCTATGTGCTGGTTACTCGGCAAAAATCTGGAATTAAGTCTTGAAAATAAAATAATTTTATATAAAACCATCTTGAAACCCATAGGGAATACAGCTGTGAGGAACAGCTAGTAATTCAAATATTTAAATTTTACAACGCTACCAATGGTCCGCTACACTAAAAATGGTCCTGAATGCTCCATGGTTTGTGACTAACGATAACATGCACAAAGATTAATCCATATCTAAAGTTAAACAAGAAATCAGTAAACTCAGTTTAAAATATGTTGAAGGAAATAGTATCATGTTTAAGACTTACCATTTAGGAATTAATATTAAGTTTTATAAATATATGTAAATATTAAAATTACTTTATTATAAATCTATTATAGAATATATATACACACAGAAAAAAGATTAGTTGGAAAATGGTTGCTAATATTAATATTTGATAGAATATAACAATATATTACAATATTAATTAAAAATTAATTAGGGCAGCGGATTGTTTATATTATTAATTATAAAATAATTGTAATGTTAGAATAACAGTTATCATAACTTCGAAAATAGTTATTACAACCAATTGCGATCGGTTAAATTATATTTATCAAATTCGGCTGATACAACCGAATTGATTTTATGTATTGCTACTTAATATTAGTACTTCCAATCAAAAACTTAGTTATATAACAAAAATTTATATATTGATCGTATTTTCAGTTAGTACAATCAATATTATTCATTTATAATTAAAAATATAAAGTAATTCAATAACTACAAAGCAAAGATACAAAGATAATGGTAATAACAAATAATTATTATTAAAATTTTTTAAAAATACAAAAAATAAAGAAAGATATTTATTAACATATAAATATTAAAATAAACGCATTAAATGGATTATCGTTTTGGAAATCTCTCAGAAGGCTGTAAATATATAATAAATGGTATTTATATTTGTATTGTAAATTATGTATGTATTTATGTTTTAAAAATTAAAAATTTATGTGTTAAAATTAAAATGAGCTGTTATATTTTTTCAATAGAATGAATCGGTTGGGAGAACCGAATTTTATATTGTATTTTTCAGTTGATATCACTGATAACTTCAGTTCTTCCAATTAGTTAAATTTTTCTGATCTCTAGCACATTATTTATTGGAAGTGAACGAATTATTCGATCTGTGTAAACGAAATTTTAGATAGTATGTGTAACGAACCAAATTCGATTGGCTAAAAATTCGGTTGCCGCAATGAATCTGTTTTCTCTGTGTAGGTTTTAATTTCACATTACAATGTGGACTCCAAATAATAGCACCTAACAAATGATGAAAACAAAAAGTTTAACGTATAAGGATCCGAAAAATCGAAAGAATTTATCTTTATAAATACTAAATATGAGTAAACTTTAGGCAATAAATAATTTAAATTAAAATCTAATAGTTTTTGCTGAGAAACTAATACAAAGTTTTTAAAATTAAAATTGTGGTCGTCATTTTACATTAGTTTTCATTTTTTAGAAAATCTACTTTTATTCATTGATGTTTGTATTAAGGAAATAAATTAATTTTAGAAATTATCTAATTTAAACGATTTATATTATGCTATATCCATAACTCTTGACCGTATTAAAAAGTAATATAAAATCAACTGCAATATCAGACAATATCAATAGGAATTAAAAAAACTATAGGGTGTACAAAAATTTCGCTATGAACCAAAAATCATATTTCTCTTAAGTTAGTTTTAATTATATTATTTATACTAACAAAAAATATATAAATAATAATATTCTGCGAAACGCAGAATACATTGTTTATTTTTTGTAATTATTATTTTATTGTTTTTTCTTTCCTTTTGTTTATTTACAATATATTTCTACGCATACTCTCTATACACTCTCTTAACACTCGATCACTAACATTCATCATGACTTGGCAAAAACAAAAAACACGTCACCATTGAGATTAAAGGGAATAATTGGTGAGTGACCGCTGGAATAGAGTAAATGATTAATAAAAAATTTTTAAATTTCTTACTACTCATGGTGAGAATATTAAACATTTTAGTTTTAGAGAATTTCATAATAACTCCAAATACAAAATGATTCAAAAAACAAAAAAATATTTTGGGTATTTTTTTACTATATGCAAAAACAAAAATAATAATAAAGTTGTATTAAGTCTTTTTTAGTTGTAGTTGAAAAGAATGCTGTTGACTCATTCTGGTTGTTTTTTCAAATATTTACAAGATCAGTTAATAAAACGAGGCTGTTTGTGTTTTTAAAACCTCAAGATTTTTTCTTAATTTAGAATAACAATTAAGGTTTGAGGTTTGTTTTACTTACGATAACTAAAACAATAATATAAATATTAGAGCTGTTAATACAATCATGATCTTCAAAGAAATCTTAAGAAATTATTCAATTTAAATATATAGATTTTTTTATATATCACAAATATAGGCATTTTTATAGTTACCTTGATCCAATCACCCCTATTTACGTATTGGTAAATAAGATTTATATCTACAAATTCTATTGCATCTGGTAAAACAGCAAATATGAACTAAATAAATATCAAATTCCTCTATAAAGTCTATGAACCAGATATTCAATAGCCAATATTTATAAATACTTAGTAACACAAGCAGAAATTCATTTAAAGTGAATGCCTTGTATTGAGATTAGATATACATTAGGGATTTCACTCGAACAAAATATTCGATTATACGAGGAACAAATTTTTTATTCTTTACGAACGAACAAAAATGTTCAATTTGGAATAAAAAATTTTTTCGATTAATCGAATAGTCGTATAATTTTTAAAAACGAGCTTTTGTCAAATAATATCGTACATAAATGCCTTTTAGACATTATAAGTGCAAAAAGTTTTCTGACGATTAAAAGGTTTGTTAGGATATATAAATTTGCAAATCAAGTGTTAATAGATTTCCAGTTAAATGCTTTTACAGGCATTGAAATCACACTATTACTTATGAAAGAGTAATAACTCTTGTAAAGTTTTAATTAAACGCCTTAATGTTAAAATAAACCTTTATTTATTTAATATTTGACAAAAAATGAAACAATAAATATATACAAATGTTTCTTTCTATTTAATGAATTAAGTGATGTGGAAATAATTGAGAATTAAAAAAAATATCTGTAATTATAACATGGTCCCAATTTTTGTATATTGATTTATTTTATATTAATGATTAGTAATTGTACTGCCTGTTTGAAAACAACAAATTAATTTAAAAATTATGTTTTTCTTTCCAATGCATTTAGTCAAACGAGACATTATTTCTCATTTTTTTTTTTCATTTTTCATGGTAGGCAATTATACGAACAGTTTACTTTATTCGTTCGAATAATCGAAGAAAATTCACATTTTATGTGATCAAACGAATAATTATAAAATTTTATTCGATTAACTTCAATGTCGAATAATTTAAAACCCTATTGAACATACATACATGCCGCAGTTCATATGGTTGCAAAACGAGAAAAAAATGTATAAAGCGGCACATGGAAGTATCAACAAATCGAATAATTTATTAAAAATACAAGTCTTTATACTTTAAGCTTTGGCTAGTGTGGGAACGAGTGTATAAAAGTGAATATTTTTTCTGAAAACAATGAGATTAATTGAAATCCTGTTGTTCTTAAATATCACGATTCTATCTATCAATACTTCAATAAGAAAATTTATTGTTTAGAAAATAAATGTTATATAATTTTATTCTTTAAATAATTTATAAAATTCTTATAAAAGAGAGCAAAAGTGAACACTTTTCCGGTGAAATTTTGAAATATATGTATAATAAATATTAAATTATTTGTTTGTATAACATAAAAATAAAAGGAAACTTAAAATTTTTGCACCATTTTCCGATTAGATATGTATTTCTGATTTATTATGTTGTTTAAAGTTGCAAATGGGAAAAATAAAAAACTTGTTAGACTTTTGCATATATATATATATATATATATATATATATATATATATAAAACTTAAGTTTTTTTTCATTTAAAAATTTAAATATTTAAACTTTAAACGTGATTGAGTTTTTTCTACCTCTATGATATCTGTATCACAGTTACAGTTTACGTAACGTTTAAAACTAGTTTAGAAAGGGATTTCCAAATTTCCCCTTTACCAATTTTAATTGATAATAAAAATCGCAGCATCCCAACATAAACTTCCATTGCCAAATGATAAGTAAAAACTTATCTCATTTTTTTAACATGCTGATGTCATTAGAGGCAACTAGTTACTATGCTTCCAACAAGGGTCTTCAATAGTTATTTACTCCATATTAATTTGTTGCCATAAAACAACATTGCATTGATAAGCATGTTGTTCGGTAACTATATGTCGTTACCAAATTTTTTTGCTGGGATATTAATTTTTACAAGTCATTGTACCCGTTAATTGTTATTCAAGAGTATGAGTGAGTCATAAAGAGCAAAATTTTACTATTTTGTTTTATAATTTTATTTTCTTTAATGTTGTTTTTTATATAAATACTTTTAAGGTGTTTTGTTATTGTAACCTTGAACTAAACCTACATTTCGTTGATATTTTGAATAAATAATTTAAATTGACAAAATGACTCTAGAAGGTATTTTGGGGGTTGTGATTATTAACTCTCTTAAAGTTTTATATAGAGCAAATTATATAAAATTGTACAAAACGTTTAGTTGAGCAAAAACGAATTTTACAAACTCTACAGGGATATTATTTAAAATGAAAAAAAAAATAAAAAAATATGAGCCATAAAAGTCTACTTATTATGCAAAATATAAACAATTAATAACTGTTTATCCCATGATGTTAAACGAAAAATTCGTTTCGATATTTTAAACAACAAATTTAAATTTTTATAATTTCCAATTAATTTTATCGTTCAATATCGTGGAATAGACAGTAAATTAAAAAATAATAATAATTAAAAAAATAATTTTAGGAGATTTTCTTCATTCATTCAATTCACAATTTTGTTCACACTATTTACCAAAAAAAATTAACTATGTATTTTTTAGGGTTATAAGCAGTGTTGCCAGGACTTGATAAAAAAGAGGATTTTAAAAAAGGTCAGAAAACGCTAAATGTCCCAAAAAAGCCAGAAAAAACTAATATATATGTCTTATTAAAAAATACATTTATTTGTTAGTTCTCATTATTATTATTATTTTTTTTTTGTATTTCTTGAAGTTTATATCTTCAATAATTCTTTTGGAAAATATTAAGACGTTCTTAAAAAAAATATCATTGACAATAAGGTTTGTAAAATCAATTCGAACAAATATACATATCTGCACGAACTTAGTTGTAAATTTTATAAAGGAAAACTTAACATGAATTTTGAAATTGTGTTATCAGTCAAAAAGACTTTAAAAATCAAAAAGACATTTTTTTCAACTTTTTTTGTTGCGATTGATGATTATGGAAAAACTAATAAGTAATGTATTCGAGTTAAAAAAAAAACTAATCGAAATATATCATCTAAATTTTAAAATAGTCCGTCCTTCTTCTATATTCACACTGTTATTACACTACATAGAAGTAAGATACGACATTTTGAAGTAAAAATAATAATTTTGGGGAAAAAAGCCGGCCATCATGGTTACTCAACATGGGTCACCAAATTTTTATGTAAATGTATGAAAAGGTCTGAACTAAAACAGTAAAATATTTGGTCAAATTCATCGAACAAAGGCAATATATAGATCAATACATGAAGTTGGAAAAAAATTTAAAGCAAAAAGATTTTGAATCAATTTAAAGCAAAAAGATTTTGAATCAATATTATTTTGTTAATTTACAGTAACATAAAATCAATTAACATAAAAATTATAATCCTCGTTTAAGTATCTATTTTTCTTCATGATTTTTCATATTTTGTAATTTATAAATTTTAAAAAATACTTAGAATATTCAACTTTAATGAATGTTCGCTGAATATAAAAAAATTTAATTTTTTAGCGAATTAATACACAAAAATGATAAAATTTGTGATTTGTTGAAAATAAAATTTGTAATTTTTTAGCCTTTTTAAAGCTTTTTTAAAGTCAAAAGCTAAAACGAAAGTTTTGACGCTAAAAGCTAAATAAAAAGTCTAGATTTAACTTTAAAATGCTTAACTGGCAACACTGGTTATAAACTTTGTGCATATACTTCTCACAGTATTTGAAGTGTTAAAAAAGTAATTTATGATATAATTCTTATCGGATTGTTGACATACAGTTAGTTAAGTGATTTTTTTTTTTTTTTGTTCTAATTTCATGCAAAAAAATAAAAAAGTAATTTATTGCTAAAAAAAAAGTTCTAGAATATTTTGTATGAGGAAAAAACAAAAAACAATTAATTCATAACTCTCTAATATACTATTTTAAATTAAAAATTAAATACAAATATTAACAATTTTTCTTATAATTCTTCTTTTATTTTAAAGAATAATTGTCATTACTTATAATACTATTATTAAAATTACTAATACTTAAAGTAGTTTTTCTATATGATATTTGTTTTTAAATACATCCTTAAATTATTGTCATAAATTTGAACTAAATATTCGATAATTTTCCCCTTTCTTTTAATTATTCCTTAAAATTTTCCTCTTCTTTCATGACTTTTTGTAATTCCTTATATTTACGTATAGCACTGCGTACAAATTCTGAAGCACGTCTTACTCTTTCCGGTGTCATTTCTTCGGCCAACATGCGACCCACATCGGAGGCACCATTTCCTCTTAGATATTGAACAGCTTTAAAGGAAATATTACACAAGGGTGTAAGGTTACAGACGGCAGTGGTGACAGCTCCGCCAAAAAACATCATTAGTATTGCACCTATTATAGTGGCAATTACACGGAAGATTGGCGAGTTCATAACTGTTGTGGCTAGATTGGTAAGAGCGGTTAAAAGATTGCCACTTGTGGATGATACTGTTCCACTAGCTGTTAAACTGGTGGAAGGAGAAGGTACTAAAAAGCCATCATAACCAGTTTGTACAGCATAGGGGGCGGGGTAAACGGGAGCTGGACCATATCCTGGATAGCCATAAGGTCCAAAGGCTCCTGCAAATTGGGCTAGATATTGTTGGAAAGCTTCAGGAGTCAGATATCCAGCATATATGGAGGGATCAAAAGTGCCAGTACCGCCAGATGAATGGTGTTCGGGTAACTGGAAGAGAGGGAAAATTTAAAAACATTTAATATAATTCTTTAAGAATTTGTCTATTAAAATTAATTTAAAATAAATTTATATAAAATTATGAAAGAAATATAAATATCAAAAATTTAAATTTTTCAAACCCTTTACGACATAAGCACGATTTGAAATTTATAAAAAAAAAATATATTCGACTTCCTGGAAGAGGGGTGCATTTAGTTTTATAAACAATTTATTTTATTAATAAACCTTAAAGTAGAGGAAAGCGAGATTGTTGTCACGGTATGTTACTGATCCAGAAGAAATTTTCGATAATTTCTTGCATTCAAAAATAGGACCTATTAAAACTGTCAAAAATGTAATTTGTTTTAATAAATTACATTTTTTAGTTCTATCAATTAATTAATTAGTTAATAAAAAATAAATAAAAATTAAGGTATCATCAGTGTAATTGAATATTTTATAATAGCTTGAATATCAATTAATCAAGTGATAAAATTTTCTTTGTTTTTTCTTTTATTTTTGATTTCAATTATATTTGTAATTTTGTTAATGAATTATTTAATCAATAATAAAACTTCAAGTTTACTGAACTTTTGCCATAAATTTCAAATTTATCTTTAAAATAAAATTTTATCGAAAATTGTGATTAATTTAAAATTAAAATAATGAAAATTTACTCAAATTTAATAAATCTATAAATTAAAAGAAACCCCAAGTGTTAGAAAAATATCCAATCCCTTCCTGTGGCAACACTTGCAAGTTAGAAAAGTTGTTCTTCGAACAAATTCATCGGCAGATTACTTAAAATTTTAGTGGGGACTTAATGTAGATCTTTAAAAAAGTTACATTTAAATTTGTATCCCTTACAGTTTAAAAATCTTAAATTTCTTAAAACTTACCACATATGTTGTTTCATGATTCGAATTTGATGTTTCTAAATCATTCTCCGAATTCGTTGCAGGACTAGAAGTAGCTGGAGATTTTACATCTTCTTTTTGTTCATTTTCACGATTTGAGACCTCTTCACTGCCTTCCAAAGGCAACGAGTCAATAGGAACTGTTGTGACATGAGATCCTAAAGCTACTATGGCTGTTATATAAAATATATGTTGGAAAGGTTTCATTTTTTTACTGAAAATGTTGTTCACTCTATTATTCACTAAACACAACTGATAATATCCTGCAGCATATCCTTAACTATTTATACTAGAAACATTTAAGCATCCAATGATCTTTTAAACAAAGTCTCTTTATTTGTTTATTAGTTTTTTTTCCCAGAAATTTGATCACATTTGCCTGTTATTAAGCATAACTATAGATATGTTAAGTATATCCTTTTTGTAATAAATGTCAACTACCTGTATTATTAAGTACCTTAAGCATCACTAGAAATTGTTCTATTTTATAAGGAATTTAATTGTCTACAGGTATTTTTGAAACACTTTTGTATATAGCGAAAATCAAACCGTATTAAAATTTAAATGTGAAAATTTTATTATTCTTGTGGAAAATTCTTTGAACTGCAGGTATGCGCTTCTTATCGAAAGTACAACCTTTAAGGAATGATTACAACTAATAAACATTAAAATATTAACATCGCCTAAAGTATTGAAACATTCTGCAGTGGGTTGTTTCAATAACAGTCTTTGGTTTTATAAATTATTCTTTAGAGATAACATTTCCTATTAAATTTTAATATAAATTGATGTGAAACTATTTCATATGACTCGTCTGTTGCTCATCTAATAGTGAGGATTTATTTGTTCAAGGTTCTTAATGTCTCCATGTTTCTTTTAGTCGCCCTAAGTTTTTCCCCTTCACAGCTAATGATCTATAGAAGACACATCTAAAACTATCATTAGCACAACACAATTTCAAAGTATTTTTTGTTTTTGTCTTTTTTCTTCCGTTAAATTTCTTCCATTTTTCAGGTTGAAGGCTTAAGAATTATTTTGCAAGAATCTTAATATAATTTCTTTGATAAACGCGCTACTGTTGTTTTTGTGTGCACATAATTTATGCTGCATCATTTCCATTTCTATACAAAGATATTATTCTAATTCTTTTTTAACTTTTCCTGTTGATGATCGCATTATGCGTTTTCTAAACAAATCTACAGTTGTTTTTAGCGAAAGGTATGATTTTTTTTTTTGCATTTAATTATTTGTTTTGCTTTTCATTCGATTTTCAGTTAGAAATTTTAGCGCATTCCTTTCACTAACAATATTGATGATTCAAAGTTAAAAAAAAAAACATTATTTTTCTTGGTTGTATTTATACATATAAGTATGGGCTACATAATCTTAATTGTCATAGGTTTTTAAGGTTGGATTGCATTAAAATTTATGTTTATAATATATTATAACTTATTAATAATATATTAACTTATTTTATTTATTTATATAAGTAGTTAAATAATTTAGTTATTCAGAAAAATAACTATATTACATTTAACAACATTTAAATTTTGAGCGTAATCAATAAATTCATAAAATTCATAGAAAGTGTCACAAATTCTTCTTAATGAATCTAGATTAGCATAGTTGGTCCGAAAAATATTTAACAAGAAATGGTTGACAGTCGAATAGGAGCGTTGAATAAGATGTTATTTAAAAGGAATTTAGAATCCACATTTCCTTTGATAAGGTTAAGCAGAAAAGTAACATTCAGCATAATTCTGCCACTTCTAAGAGTTGGTAGTTTAATTAGTGCTAATCTACTTGAATATGGCGGCAAAACTACTGATAAACTCCAGTGTAAGCTTCGCAAGCAGAAAATTAGGAACTGTTTGTGGACAGATTCGATGTGATCAATTACAAATTTATATATGTAAAATATCTTGGAGCTATTGAAAATATTTTTGCATTCTTTATATGAATATTGAATTGTTTAACCCGAATATAAACTTAGTAAATTAAATTAGTTTCGACAAATTGTTTAGGAAATAGCAAATAAATTTGAAATTTTGTTACTTGCCTAGCAAAAACATTTTGAGTTTGGGTAATGAGTAATAATTTCTTCACACGAATCTTGGAAAATAATAATTATTACAAATGAAGTTATTTTAAAAAGTCTAGTAAGTACTAACTGGTACTAACTGATCTTATAAGCTACTTATTTATCCCATTAATATAAGTAACAAATCTTTACATTCTAGTAACGACTTTCAGAAGTACTACTGTTTTATTAATGTAATTGTATTAATTGAAGAAATTCTCAAATTGGGGACCGTAAAAGACAAATATAAAACTATATTGAGTAAAATTTTTTATAAATTGATGAATCACAGAAAAAATTGTATTAGTTCTACAACTACTTCTGGATCCTATGAAAACAACCTGTACTTGTTCTACTTTGGTGATACGACCAACGATTTTTATTTGAAATAGTCACCTCCCCATTAGAACGGTTCTAGAACTAGATCTGTAATCAATGATTTTCGTTCGAAATTGTCATATTCAGAACTAGTTCTATAGAAGCATTAGACAACGGTTTCCGAACACGTTTTTTTTTTTATATTTTACTGTAACAAACAAAAAATAAGATACATATTTTTAAACTTATTATATTTTTTGTTTTTATTTCATAAAACTAAATTCTCAAAAAATAAAATTTGAATTTTCAAACATTAACGAATAGCTATTAGGATTAGGTACATATGACAAATACAATTTTTCATTGCTTGCCAAAATATTGTTTGTAATGCTGTACTTTAGGGTGGTTCAAAATTCCTTTTTGCGAGGTTCATAAAAACGTACTTAAAATTGTGAAAGTGGATGTCGTCACCTAGATCGCACTTTCCAAATTTCAACTTACTACAATGATTGGAACTGGATGCTACACGGCCATTTACATCGATAATCCTAGAAAAAAAAACTTAAAATATATTTATTACCAATATTATCGATTTATACATCAAATAATAGCTTAAGAAACATGATTATATCCACATTTTTTATCTTTTCAAAAAAGCTAGTAAGGCAAAGACAAAATAGAAATTTTGATAAAAAATAAATCATAGTAAACGAGAGAAGGTATAGTCGGTCAAGCCCGACCATATGATATGTATGTATTTATGCAGTTTTTGGTGATTCCGAAATTGTGTCTTATGGACCGATCTTCATTAAATTTGGCAACACGGATTTATGCTTACATAAACCTTATTTGTGTTAAGCTTTTCATTAAAATAATACTAATTGTAATGTAATTTTGAGTGTTGAAACTCTTTTTCGGGAGAACATTTGACCAAAGTAAAAATACACCTTGTCCGTGTGCAAAAAAAAAGCATATGTAATAAATTTCATCAAATTATCTCTAAAATTGCGACCTGGACTTTTGGCATAAGCTTTACATGGACAGCCAGGCAGCCAACAAGACGGACGAATGGACATGGTTAAATCGACACTATGCGTTTAGGATATAAAAATTGCATATACATATATTTTAAATAACATATCTTTTCATAATTTTAGGTACGTTAAAGAATTTTATACACTTTGGTTATCTTCAAACTATATTATACTACACTACTGTACCATATATATTTTCTTAAAGTTTTCAAGAAAAAATAAAAATATGTGTCCATTCGTTATTTAATTTTTAATGTGTTTGAAATTTCAATTATCTTAATTTTGCTAAAACTGAAATAAAATTGATTGACATTTAAAAATAAATCAATTAAGTCCGTGGCAGACCATAAGATGAACTACCCCAAGCAAGAATGTTACCATAATTGGTATATTAAGAATAATTAAGCAGCATATTTTTCATATTAAAAATTTGTTTCTGGTAAAAATATACAAAATTATAAAATTATTGTAGTCAACTATATTAACATTTTTATTAACAATAACATTATATGAGAAAACTCAAAAAAAAAAAAAAAAAAAATTAGAGTCATTGAAATTAATACAAACATAACATTGTTGTAATGACAGTGCTGTAACCATGTTATTTGGTGCAATAATCTTTAAAGTACATATTTATTTTTGTTTATTTATTAATGTTAAAATATTTAAATAAAATTGTTATAAAATTTTAAATAAGTATTTAACTGGGCAATTCTCGACCGAGTGATAAACGAATTTATTGTGATAACAAAACAAATTTTTGGTGATAGTTGTCACATTCATAAAAGTACATGATAATAACTAATCATTGACAATTGTCATTAATTCGAGAATAGCACTATAAGTCTATTTGAAATAATAGTGGTCACATTACTCATTATGTGTATATGACTACACGAACGAATATATTAATAGAAAGTTTTGAGTAATAATGGTCTTCCCGCAAATAAATCATTTTCTCACTATAATTT
The DNA here is from genome assembly GCA_001735545.1 of Phormia regina. Lineage (NCBI taxonomy): Eukaryota > Metazoa > Arthropoda > Insecta > Diptera > Calliphoridae > Phormia > Phormia regina. The sequence continues at coordinate 15,171 of MINK01172322.1, forward strand.
TATAACATTGTAAAACAACTTTTTGTTAATTAGGAATTTTACTAGCAATTATTTTTTTTTTTTTTTAAATTTTAAATATACACACTTTTCCGCCTACGACACCAAAACAGGGCATTTACGAGTTAATTAAAATTTCATTTATTTTCCACACATTTCTGGGACTTTCTTTATCAAATCAAAACCTTGAACATACATGTATACTTATATATATATATATAGCTTGTTTAATGTTCTTTTGAAATGTCGTTCTTTACCATTAACAGGACAATAAAAAGGAAAAAAATTAATAATAAAATAACGGAAATACAAACTAGTAAAATACCCATATAAATTTTTAAAAATACTTAAAGTAAACAAGTGTAATAATATATGTACATATATTATAAAAGTGTCATTTTAAAATACTACTTTATAGCCACACCACACCACGCTATTCTTAAAACTCTTTGATAATTTTACTCCTTCACCACCTTCTGGCTATTTCTAAATAGTCGGTCAAATAGAAAAACATACAATTGAATTTAATATCGATGTAGGTTAGTAAAACGTAAAATTAGTCATGCGTGTTCTCTATAGTATAATGACCTGGCCCATTCTTTATTCCATATATTTATAAATATTTTTATACACAAGTTTGGACTTATTGACGGTAAGTATATACATATGTACATATTTGTAAATATACTTCGAAATTAATATTATTACTTAGGGAAAGCTTGTTTTTTCTAAGAAGGTGGGGTGGTGGTTAGAAAGTGGGCAAACATTGTTTTGAATGGATGTGGAAATATGAATGTGTCTTTGTTTTGGTAGTGGTTGTTTGTTTTTTGTTTGTATGTATGTATGTATGTATGTATGTAAATTAAGTGCACATTCTGATCAATATTGTCATAATATGTACATATATGTGGATGATCAGACAACACAAAACAAAACGAATATTAACACGTCATTGTCTGTGAAGTGACAGGAAAAACCCTACACATACATTTAAACAAATTTGTTAGAATTTTTCTATATTTGTTTGTGTGAACTTTTAAGTTGTTATTTTTTTACATTATTATTGTTAAAGTCATTCATATAGAAAAATAAGTAAAATATTGTATATATGGGAGCTTACATTTACGATTGATACACTATAAATTGCAAATTAGAGAATAGCTTTATCATTGGAATTTTTTAAATACTAATAAATATTTATTTATGAGAGGTTATAGGTAGGTCACTTTATTATGGTGTACATACATATAAAATTTAATTTTGTTATTATAATTATTTGTTGTGATTAAATATAAGTGAGCGGTGAGAAAAATTAATACATGAGTTCCATTTATGAGACCTCAAACTATGAAAATGTCATTTTGAAGATCAGTTGCTACTACACTTAAAAATTTAACTATAATTTAAATTTAATGATGATCTTCTATTCATTCTCGCATAAATACTAGGCTATAAAAAGTTATATCTAAAAAGAAGTTGATCATTTGATCATTTAAAAATTTCTAAAGATATTTAGGAAATTATCTTCAATATCTTTAATACATTTGAACTATTACTTTAAAGTTTAAAGCAACAAATTTATTGTATATTCACACGTGTTTTCAGTCCTGTTGACTTTTTTTCATAATTTCACCATTACTGTTATCATGTACTCACCCATACATACGAAAAAGGTTAATGGAAATTTTTTGTTGCTTAGCAACGTTTTCTGGTAATAGAAAAACTAAACAAAAAACTATATATTTTTTTTAGCATTTAACCCAACGGTACAAGTTCCTACATATATTTATAAGTTGACCAAAGTCAAATACACCATTACAGGACATTTACCATTTATTTTAATTTATTTTTACGAAATTATCGACACAATAACAACTTAAAGATTTATAAGACACAAGACTCTGACAAGAAAGGACACTTTTGGAAGTTTGAACAGTGACGAGTGATTGTGCTAAGCAAAACTGGGGAATTGCATAGAAACAGTTCAAGTGGTGCAACACAAATTTGTGCATCAACTCAAGTAAGTTGAAGTAACGTCTATTTGGTCGAGCAGCAAGTGTCAAAAAATTCAAGCATAACTAAATAAAATATCGTTATAATTGCTAAAGAAATTTAGTTGCGTTAAAAAAAACATATAATAGAAAAAGATTAGTAACAATTTTATTTCATTGTTTTTAAATAATACAACAATCGGAAGCATACTTTTAGGCAGTAAGAGAAAATTATTTTGAAAAGTTAATAACAATAACCCCATTAACCATTCATCAATAGTTTCATTTATTCAGTAATTTTTTTCTTTAGTTATTATTTGTGTACATTACATTGAAATCTAACTGTTAGTCGTGCTTTTTATATTTCTTATTAGCAATTAAATCGATTTTTTTATTTACTTTTATGTTTTATTAGTTTTTGTTAATACACATTTTTGAGTTTTTAAGCTCGTATATCTAAGAAAAACATTCATATAAATTTTAGCAATTGATATTGTTATAAGCTAATTAAAAGCCAATTAAAAAAAAAATAATATTTGAAAATTCTTTAAAGACATTTATTTTTTAAAATTGCATTATGTTAGAAGAAACTACGAATATTGTTAAAGAATTTGTCTATTGCCTTTTAATTAGAGGCGGTAAAATGACACCAACATTGTATTATTTACCACCAAGTCCACCTTGCCGTAGCATTTTACTATTGGCCAAAATGTTAGATCTTGAACTCGACCTGAAAGTTATTAATATAATGCAGGGCGAACAAATGAAACCGGAATTTCTCGAAATGAATCCACAACATTGTGTGCCAACTTTAAATGATGATGGTTTAGTACTTTGGGAAAGGTAAATGTTATGGAAAATATTTTTTAAGCATTTTTATTCTATTTTATAATTTATTTTAAATTTTAGTCGTGCTATTTTATCTTATATGGTTTCTGCCTTTGGCAAAGATGATAGTTTATATCCTAAAGATGTTCGTGTTCGAGCTTTAGTTGATCAACGTATGATGTTTGATTTGGGTACTTTGTATCAAAGAATGACGGATTATTATGTAAGTTGTTGTGTTATTTTTAGAGTGTTTATATTTATGTTATAAGCATCTGTCGCTTAATTGTATAAAGTTTTTTATCTTGGATTTTTTTTTTTTTGCTATAAAAAAATTCTAGTTTTTTAGGGCTGAGCGGAAAACAATTTAGTGTTAAATCGATCCAAATGTCGTAATTTATTTATAAAAAATCTTATGAGGGTTTTTAATAACTGAAAAAAATTAAAGTTCTTACTAAAATTCATAAAAAAAAAATCTCCCAACAAAAATTGCACCTAAACAAATTAAAATTTCTTTATTTATGAATTTATGAAGTCTGTCTTTTGCAATATAAAAAGAAAAATATTTATATACTATATTTAAAAAAATAGTACTCATATATATAATATCCAATTTTGCGCTTAGCCCCACTTGGGTCGTAACGAATAAAGAAGTTTAAATAAAGCAACACATAGAAAAGTTCTCTAAGTTCCGTTGAAAATCACAGATATAGTATATATTAGTATGGTTTGTTTTGAATTTTGTAATCGAATGTTAAAAAGATTCGTTGAAATACTGTTGTTTTTCTTTTTTAATTTTTTAAAATTTTTTGAAATTCAAAAGAAAAATGTTAATTGTACAAATTTTCTTAAGTTTCCAACAATGTTTATGGGAGCTCCACTCGATGAAACAAAAAAAGCAAGATTAAGTGAAGCCTTAGGATGGTTCGATATCATACTAAAGGGTAGAACATTTTCAGCGGCTGAACAATTTACTATAGCTGATCTCACACTAATGGTGACTATATCACAAATTGAAGCCTTTGAATTTGATTTAAAATCCTATACACGCATTAAACAATGGTATCAGAGGTGTAAACAGTTTGCCGAACCATATGATTATGAAGTATGTAATACATGACATTAATATAATTAAAATCTGAATTATTCTATTTTTTTTTTGTTTTAGAATTTAAATGGCAATCCTGCTTTGGTTTTAGCTGATATGTTTAAATCGAAATTACAAAAGTAAACAAAGAAAATAAAGCACTTAGTACTTAATTAAAAATGCTTGTTGGGTAACACGAATTTAATCAAATACAATATTAAACAAAACAACAACTGTAGCATACTTTTTGCTGTAACTATAAGAATTTAACGTAACGTAATTATATATCTATAACGTAATTTATGTAAACTTGGTTGAATTTTAAATAAAAATAAAACACTATTTTAGTAAATATTGATTTATTGTTATTTATTTTTTATAAAGTGGTTTTAATTTTTTATATTATGTATCAAATAATTTCATTTTGCCTTTAGCTTTTTCCACAGCTTAAGGTTTATTTGATAACTGTGTTAAACATTTTTTGTTTACACCTAAATGATTCATTAAATGGGTCATCAATCCCTGATTCAATTTCATTATAACCCTATTAACTTTTTTTTATTATTAATAAACACATTTTTATGGTATAATTATGTTTATGTGTCACAAAAAAAAAAAAAAAAAAAACTTTCCTGGCCTGTCTGCAGGACAAAGCAATTACCTAAATAGATAGAGAAAGTTTTGTTGATTGTTACATTTATTATGGACTTACTGACATATTAAATAATACAATAAATGAAAAAATCACTTCTTTTATCATATAGATAATATGTATGACGATAATGTCTAATATAAAAAAAAATTGTTTTCAAATGTTTAAATTAGTAACAGTGTACCAAAAGTTTAAAAAATAAACTATTAAAAATCAGTTTGAAAAATTACGTTAATCACATAATTTTTTTTAATAATTTTAGTATTGAAATTCATGTGGGTTTAAATTTTCTAATAAAATTAGCTTTCAAAAAAATAATTTTATTTTATAAAAAAGTTTAATTTTATAAATCTATCGGTTTACGAAGTAGTTTACGCATTGAAATTGATGGGTAATTATTTATAAAATGTGTATATATTTTTTCGAAAAAAAACATTGACAATTTTTTTTACGAGCTTGTATATTTATGAGCTTCATTTATTTGATTGTATGAAAACACTTATAGAAAACTATGTGATCGAATCGATACCGATAGTTGTATCTAGAGAAACCAAAATTTAAATATGTAAGTAAATATGTGTATCAAGATGATACATGATAAAACTGCTTACTCTGTTTTTCTACAGAAAGTAAAATTTTTTCTCAAAAGGACTTCAAAATTTAAAAAAATACGCAAATTTAAAAAAATATTCAGGTATGAGATAGAAAACGATTTTGAAGACGAATCGATTTCAAATTGAAAAAAATCTCTTTTATCGTTTTTGTTAATAATAGAAATTACATTTTAATCGCTTTCTATTAGATTTTATTATAAAATTTAATATATTTCTTTAAAATGAGGTGGTAATTCCTAACATGAGCAGTATGTTGTAAATAAAAATATATCACTGTTGCAAAAATTATTTTGAAATCGATCGAAATTCATCACAACTTTTAAAATTGATTCGATTTGAAAACGATCGTTTTCCATTACATACCTGATTGTAAAATAATTTTAAATTTTAAAAACTACAGTTTTTAGTCAAATATCTAATTAAAAAATATATACAATAAACAAAATGTAATTGTCACTGTAATGGTGTCCATATTGAATTTGTTTTATTATTATTATTATTATTATTATTATTATTATTATTATTATTTATGACCAGCATATCATTAAACCCTTCACACTGTGCTATTGGCTAACCAAGTTAACTCAGTTTGTAATATATGATGCTACTACTTATATGTTACTGTAGCTATTCCAATAGCATGTTTAATGTTTTGTCGTTGTGTTGTTGTCTCTTAACTGGGTGATAATATAAAAAGCCTGTAGCCAGTCAGTCAGTCAGTCACACACATGGTGTTTTTTTACATTTGCTTTGAAAGCAATGATGATGACAAAGTTGAAAATAATTATGATGATGACGACGATGGTGATTATGATGAAGACATAGATGTAGGTCGCAAATGTGACTGACTGTCAAAGTAACTTTGTGTGAGAAGGAGAAGCATGAGAATAACAAACTAACTTGCTAGACACTATTTTTAAAAATATAAACATTATAACCAAACACATACAGACAAGCACCTACAAACAACCATAATGTATAATGCTATTTCCGTTTCCTCCAATGAGATGAAAAGTATAGAACATGTCTAAATGGAGCATACCAAAAACAAAACAAAATTAAAACAGTATAAAAAAATATTATAAAGGAACAAGCAGCAGTGACCACACACGTACATACATAAACCATTTAACAGGAAAATATATAAAATTTATTATGAATTTACCGGCGAAGATGAAAAAACACTTTTAGTCAATCAGTAGCGGTTAAAGCGCGGAGTTTCAATGACTACTAGTGGATGGTAGTGGTGTTCATAAATATTTAATTTTTGTAATTTATTTTCATAAAAGTGTTATAATAAATGATCATTTTTAATAAAAGTATAGAATAAATAAAATGTTAAAAATATTTGTAATATTTTCGCTAATATTTATACATATCTATGATGTTAAATTGGTTTTGGCTAATAAAACCAAGAATTTATTTTTGGGTAAGAATATCTTTCCAAAAAAATCAAAAATGAGAAATAAGAAATTACATATCAAAAATACGTACACAAATTATTTTAGAATGTTCCTGTTTACATGCCCAAGATCACAATGGTACCTCAATGTCACCCTCAATGGTGTCCTTAAATGCTTCAATGGTTCGTCATGCCAAAAATGATTGTTTCGTCATATTTATAAGCGGTTCGAATGAAGAAATCGTATCCGTGCGTTTTAAACATTTACATTTAAGACCAAAGTAAGTTAAATAAAAAAAGAAAATAAATTAATTATAAACCCAGCACATTTTTTAGTCTGCTAAAAAAAAAATATATAAATAAAAATCTCGGAAAATCTAAAATAGAAAAAAATCTCAAAAAAATTACTTATAAAAGTTTATAATCTTAATGGAATGGCTGTATCATGTAGATTATCTTTGATAACGAAAATACAAAACATAAATAATAATTTTATTCGTTGTAAATCTTCATTACATTGTTTCGTTGGGTAATTTGTGATTTCCTTGATATCATTTCGAAATGATATGTAAAAATTGTTTTCAAAGTTATTGAAGCTTAAAAATAGTTGTCTTTCTGCATTTTATATTCATAATTAAGTGGGCTCCTGAAATATATGTTTATTTAAATATATTCACATACATACGTTCTTATATATATTTGTATATGTGTTAATTTGTCTTATTAAATATTCTATTAATATTTATACTATAAATTCTTTATTTATTGTTATTTAAAATATATTTCAATTTCTTTTAAATACATCTGTTCAAAATTTATTTATTAACAAATACATTGACCAGAATACAACTACAAAAATTGTTATAATTTGTTTTTTTTTTTTTTTTTTTTTTTTTTTTTTTTATAATTTTTTTTTTTTTTTTTTTTTTTTGTACAATTGTGCTGCAATTCATAACACAAATGTTTGTTTAATATCTTATTAAAATGTATTTTGTTGGTGCAGTTCATTTGCATCAATCAATCTTTGGATTTAAAGCGTTACCATTTCAGTTTTTATTTTATTGATACAATCAAAATACTATTTTATTGGTTGTGGTGATGCTGCTGGGATTTTGTCGTTCGATTGATGCAGCTGTGATAGTACATCATGTACGAGTATTTACATGATGCTGAATGAATAAATACCGTAGAATGTATTAAAATTAATACATTCAAAATTAATGTTAATTTCCTTTATATCATTAAAATATCAAATTATTAAAATGTATTATTTTTTTATACCAAATAGGGCGCTTATGAAAAACCCGCCAAAAAATGAGATGAAAAAGTCATGATTTTGATATTGTGTTGTCATTGAAAGGAAGTAACTATTTGGTGAAAAAGAGCCACCTAACACATGATATGTCATCGGTAGGATGTTATTCTTTTATACTTTTTATTATTTGCTTTTAAAGCACTTCTCATAAAACTATGTTAATACAATTTTTTTAATCCAAATTCTGTTTTTGCCCTATTAAATAATAATAGAAAAAAATAATACAAATTGCTGTTAAAAATTCATTTATTTTCACTTTTTTTTTTGGAAGTAACTATTAAGAACTTTCAAAAAAGTTTCAAATATGAACTTTGAAATTGCGAAGATTTTTTTTGTGAAAAACTTCATCATCACGATTCTTCTTTTAATAAAATTAATCATTCAAATACTTGAATCGCGAATCTGCAAGAATCAAATTAATCAGATATTTTAAAACAAATAAAAATTTTGAAAAAAAAAAATAATAATAATATTTTACAAACCTAGAAAAACTGAATATTTTTACATGTTTTATACAAATTTAAGCGGTTTTATTATAGTTATCCAAATTATTTTTATTGTAAATATAAAATTGCTGTTACGTTCTTTTGGCTTCAGAAAATAGAAATATTAAACAACATAAACTACAGAATTTTAAAAATATCTTATGAAAATATTCATCATTAATATTTATGCCAAAAATGCGATGTTTTTCGGTGACGATATGCTTATAATGAATTCGATCAAATAACGCATAAAATTGTAAAATTATATTGAATAAATTATTTATCCCAAAAATATGTTAATCCCTCGCAATTTTCATTTTTTTCGAATTATGTATCTTGTAACAAACAACGTATCCAACTCAGCAAAAACTTGGTAACGACATATATATTACGTTTATACGCACGATTATTGCAAATAAAAATAACTTGCAAATAAATAATTCACTGTTACTTATGCAAATTGGACAAAGAAATATATTTAATTATTTGTCGTGCCAGATGGGATAAATAAAACTATTATCATCTATAATACTATGAAAGTAAAAGGAAGTGGCAACGCTATACTTTTTATTTACAATTATCTTCACTAATCACAAATATTTTTCGTGAGTTATTAACTTACAAATTTAGTACTAACTCACTCTTTATACAACAAAATTTTCATATCGCAATATTTTTAATTGCGAGTAAATGGTGCGTATAAACGTAATAATAGTTACCAAAAAATGTTCTAATAATCAAACTCGAAAATGCACTTTTTAAATTACTCGAATAATCGAGTAAATCATTTGCATTATTCGATTAAATTTACCTTTTAATTCTAAATTAAACAAAAACTTAAGAAATCAATATTTAGAATGCAGTGAGATAATCATTTATTGATCTAGTGATAATATTTAGTTTAATTTGTGAAAAAGAAACCTCTAAATTTCCTAACAATATCTGTATAAAAACATAAGAAATTCTACATTAATTTTATAAACTTGTTTAATAAATCAGTTAAATCTGCAAATAGTTATAACTATCTGCTTTTCTCCGTTTAATGGAAATTTTTGTTTGTTTTGTTTGTTTTTTTTAATTTAAAATATATAACTCTCTATCCCAAATGTACGCCTAAGATTTTATATTGGCTCTATTTTAAATTAAATCATATTTTTACTCAAAATATCCAATATTTTATTTCGTCTTCCTTCCTTCTTTTGTTATAAATTATTAAACATTAAAATTTTCACAAATATTATATGAATTAATTATGTTAAAATATATTTATTTTTTATCTCGGAGTTATTGTATTTTGAAAATTACAAAAAGCTCTTTCGACCACACTTTTTTAAATGAAGAATTTTATTTCTTAATTTTTATATTTGTATTAAAATTTCCATTTCTTATATTTTTGTTAATTTTTATAAATAAAAAGCGACCTTTAAATTATAAATTGAGTTCCTTTTACTAAATACATTTTTTAATAAAAATTTTAGCACCATTATTTTTACGCTAAATTAAAAAACCAAAACTAAAATTAAAATTAAAACATCCTTTAAACTACTTTAGGAAGTATTAATTTTTATTCGAATTATTCAATTCATAGGCATGAATTTTAATTTAATCGAACAATTATTTGATTTTAATTTGTCGATTGATCGAATTAATATGCATTTATATTACACAGAAAAAAAAGTAAAAATCGACTTCTATTACGAAAATTTGTATAAATTTTTAATTAATTTCGCTCCAAAAATAATAATAATAATAATTATAATAATAATATTAATAATAATAATAATTATAATAATAATTATAATTATAATAATAATAACTACAATTATTGATTTATTATTACTGCTTTCTCTTAAATAGATATAAAGAGCTGAAAATTGTTGAAAATTACTCAAATATATTTCATTTCTATAGACATATTTAATTTTTTTTAATATAATTTATTTAAAATATAAATTTAAACCAATTAGAAAATTATATTAATAAATACTATAATTAAAAATTTAGTTAATAATTTTATTAAAAAATAATTTGAAATAATTTTGGGTGTAAAGTAAATATTTAAGACCCTTTTTGGAAGCATATAGAGTAACTAGTTGCATTTTAGATGGAAATGCATTCTTCACATACATTCTTGAAATTACTCTCCCCCCACATTTTTTCTTAATATTAAAAACAATTTAATTTTAAAAAGAATATTTTGAAATATTTCGAAAATATTTTTCACCAACAAAGATATAAAATAAAATACAAAATATATAAAAAAGTTTAGTTTTACGTTTATTTGAGAAAATAAAAGTCATTTAAAAAGTCGTTATTTGTTTAATTTCAATGTGGGCTTACAAGACATACAAGTGCCAAATATAATCTAAATTTGAGAGCTAAGATATTTTTTATATATGATATCCCATGGAAGTCATGTAACGATGAATGGATTTGCATCTAATTGATAGTACCTAGGGTATTCAATCGATAACCCTCAGAAGGTTATCCGATTAATTATGGTCGATTAACTCTTCGAATAATGGAAAACTGTCTATTTTCGAATAATTAATAAACCGAATAATTTGTGTCGAACAACCGATTAACCGAAATTAACTATTTTTGGTGTTATAAATCAATATTTTTTTATTTTAAATTAAATTTTATGTCAACAACATTTCTAAAGTATATATTATATTCGAGCTAAAAAAAAAAAAAATAATAAATAAAATTAATTTTAAAGGAAATAAATTGGCACTAATTCCAAAGTATCATTATACACTTAATGTCTTTTACTCAAGAAATTATGCAGATAACATCAAAAGTGCCAATAAAACATTATTTAATTATTCATGAATTTCCTCTTACCAGAAATAGAACACCTTTCAATGATAAGCCGATGGTTAAATTAATTGGAAATTATCCGACTTTGCACTACTTCTGGAGTTTTTTTTATTATTTACTTCTTTGGATATTATGTTCTCACTTGGACAGATTATTTAACAAAATGTGAAATGAAAGATTAAAATTTTATAAATTCTTGAACTTGTGACAATTTTATTATTTCCTTTGGATCCTGCAAAGATCATAAGGCCATGAACATGACAATATATTTATAACAAGAAAATATTCTGCCACAGAAAAAAGACTTACATTCAAAAGGCTGATTTATTAAAGTTAAACTTCAAGAACATTTATAGTAATAGATCGAAAGTTCAATTTTCTTAAATAAGTGGGTGATAGAACTACTAAATTAAATCCTATGTTACTACATTTAGTTTCTAAATAACTATCTCAATGGATTCAATTTTATATTTGGTATTATTAATATGTCTAAGAAGTAGTGTTGCCAGTTTAGTCTTTTTTAAGTCTAAATCTAGCGTTTTTATTTTGCTTTTAGCTTCAAATATTTCCTTTTAGCTTTTTACGTAATCTTGTTTCTTCAAGTTTTCGATAAATTTTAGTTCTTAATTTTTTTTCGAAACAAAATTTTATAACTTTTTTTTTATATTTTTAACACAATATTTTTTCTAAACAATTTACCATTAAAAAATGTAATATAAAATGTCAAAACTTTAAAGTTTTTAATTTATCATTGTGTTGATAAAAAAAAAAAAAGTTAAATGAAGATTATGAGTTAAAATTTGAATTCATTCTCGTTTTAACATACTGCTACGGTATAATCATAAATTATATTAAGGAAATCATCAAAAAACATTAAGCAAGAAAATCATAAAGAACACAAATCCAAAAAATAACTAAAAAATCGATTAAAATGTAATGACATTTATCTTATAATGCAAAATCAGCAAAAGATTTATTTTGAAAAAAATGAATGGACAATGCGGCAAAGAAGGGCGGGCAAGTTGCAAATTTGTGGAATTAACTCAATGTACGTATATTTAAAGATAGATTTCTTTTGTATATGATTTTATTTATACATTAACAGTACTTGCATACATATAAACATATGTAAATATGTTAAATATGTGAGAATTTGTGTCAAAATTGTAAATCAAATAGTTTTTGAATAAAATTAATTTACAAAGTGTCGATCATTAAATTAAAGATGTAAAGAAAATTTTGATTTTAGTTTTAATTTAAACGGCAACGGAACATAAACTAAACGTTAAAAAACATCTTAACTAAAAACAAAGTGATTAAAAAAGGATTTAAAAAAAAACTTTAAATTAAAATAAAAACAAAATGACTAGTGAACATGCAATTTCCTTTGAGGATTTAGAAAGGGTACTAGATTATGAAAAATGTACGAATTTGTATTAATTTTAATTTTGATTTGTGTAAATATATAGCGCCGCCAAAAAGCCGCAGCGGCTCGAAAACCTTCTACTACAGCCCAACCTGTAGCAGAACCAGAATCTGAGGCCATGCGTGTTATTAATGAAATTTTTAATCCAACCTTAAAATTGCCGATAACAACAGGTCCTTACAAACCACCCGATGAATTAACCACTGAGGATTTTGATGCTATGCGAGATTTAGATGTACGAAAACTGGCGGAACTAAAAGAAGTAAGAGGAATTAGAAGCCATGAAAATTATACTCGAAATAAAAATTATATTTTTAACAGGTATTTTTATTATTCGATACTGATTGTGATGGTTTAATATCTAAAGATGATTTACGTTTTACTTTTGGAGCCTTGGGATCTGAAGTTACCGAAGAAATGCTGGAGGAAATGCTGAAGGAGGTATTTGTTTAAAGTTTGCTTCTTTAAGTTTGCTTTTGTAAGAAGTAACTGTTGTTTAGGCTAAAGAACCTTTAAACGTGGATGCATTTGTGGAATTAATGAGTCATCGTACTGTAGAACTGGATCCTGAAGATGTTTTGCTTGAGGCATGGAGTAAATGGGATTTATATGGCACAGGAAAAATTGAAGAGAGGAAGTAAGCATTACATATATATTAAGATATTAGAAAAAGAAAAGAATCTATTGATGGAGTATTTCGCAAATAAATAAATAAATATATATATATATATATATATATATATATATATATA
>MINK01172323.1:0-15035 GCA_001735545.1 Phormia regina
TTTAATGCTTAAACTCGTATTAACGATAGCTTAAGTATGGTCTGTCGGTAGGTGTTGTACCATAACTACAAACACTTGAGCATGTGTTAGAAATATAGTTAAAGTTTAAAATTCTTCTATATAGTGGCATATTTACTACATGTACGTATGTAACTCTCAAAAGTGTGATTTAGTACACATAAGCAACTTCTATTTGTTTTAACAGGTTTGAGAAAGTTTTGTGGTTCTTAGCAGCTTTCATAACGGATGTGCAAAAATAAATGTAAGCTTCGTGTTCGTTAGATTTACAATAAACAATAAAAAGGAAGAAACCAACAAAAAAACCTAGAAAAAACACCTACATATATTATAATTTTATAATTTCAACGAAAATAAAACTTTTCTTTGTTTTTTTCTACAACTTTCATTACGGGATCTTTACTTTTGTTTTTTTTTTTTTCTTTTTTTTTTTTTTTCTTTTTTTTTTTTTGGCAAAAAAAAAAACTTTTTCATGCGTACTTGTTAAAAAGTCTTTGTATTTTAGAATCCCAAACTCCATTATGTAATATTTTATGAAGCTTTTTTGCTTGTTGGGTTTTGCTGGCCCTACATCCTTGTATTAAAAGAAACTTTTACTTTATGTTAAGATTTTGAAAATTTTCTTTTCCACCATGTTCTTTTAGTTATATGTATGTGTGTGTGAGTGTGTTTTTACATGTGTTAGTATGGAGTTTATTTTAATATGTGGTTGGTTGCTTGTTTTGTTTAATTAAACGTACACCATTTTCAAAATGTTATGTGATAAATAAAATACACATTGACTTTTTAGTCAAAACCAAAGAAAAAGAAATATTGTAAAAATATAATAAATATTGCTTAATTTAACTCCATATATGAAGCATAGAAACCTTTTATTATCAGCATAAAATTAACTAAACAAAAATGTATTTTCATATTTTATCATATGGTTAAAGGAATTGTAAAATTTATGGATTTTTTGTTGTTGACAAACAATTTTAACTCTTTTATTATTTATGCGCAAAATTATACATAACATTAAGAAAATAAACATAATAAAGGTAACTAGTGTATAATTTAAAAAGTTTTTTTTTATTTAATCTATTATAGTTATTTAACAATTTTTTAAAATAAAATTTTTAATTCTTAAAGTTTAATGTGTGATAATAAATTGAATATAAATTTTACGTTAAATCGTATTAACTTTTAATAAAATGCATTCAGACAAAAAAAAAATTTCCAATTTTATCTCAATTTTTATTTATAACAAAAGATGACAAAAAATCTTTAAAATACATAATGTCATTTAAAAAGTCTAAAATTTGACCTCTATGAAATTTCTCTGAAAAAAATTTAAAAAAAAATTGGAGGTGGACTTTTTAAGACAAACATTTTTGAAAATAATTTTTAGAAAAAAAATGAAAACAAATTTTTAATTTTTTTGCTACAGAGTTGATGCATATTAATGGACTGAATAGGAAAAATTTATATTCGTTTCTCTTCCAGCGATAATAGACATTTAGGACAGTTATGCTAAATCGAATTTTAAAATCTTAAAAAGGATAAAAAAATACACATTACACACATTAGAGTGTTGGAACACCCTCAAAAGTGCGTAAAAATTAGCTGAATATGAGAGAAATATAAAAAAAAAAAAAATTTAAATTTTGGATTTTTTTTTCTTTCAGTTCACCTACTAGCGATAAGTGTCACGGGTCTAGAACATTTCATCGTGAAAGTAGTATTGAATTTAGTATTGAAATGGAATTTAAAAAATTCGTAATTTTTTCACCAATTATAGAAAAAAATATTTTAAAAAATGTTTCGCAAAAATTTCCAGTTATTTTTCTTAAAAAAAATACCATTAAGAATAAAAATTGCTGAAATATGAGAAAAATATAAAAAAAAAAAAAATAATTGATCTTCAGTTTCCCTACTAGCGATTAAGTGTCACGGGTCTAGAACATTTCATCGTAAAGATAGTATTGAATTTAGTATTGAAATGGAATTAAAAAATTCGTAATTTTACACCAATTATAGAAAAAATATTTTAAAAAATGTTCGCAAAAATTTCGATATTTTTCTTAAAAAAATACATAAGAATTTTATAATTTTGTTCCTTTTAAAAATTTAAAAAAGTTGCATTACAGTAAGGATTGTTTACAATATTTAATATTTTAAAAAAAATTTTCATGAAAATACCCTAAAACTTCTCTAGCAAACCGAAAGATTCCCATGGGAAAAATTTTATAATTTTTTTTTCCATAACCAGTATAAAAATACGAATGTTTTGATAACCTATTTCGGAATAAAAATGAAAATTTTCTACCAAAGATGAATTTTTAAAATCGCTGGTAGGAAGTGAATACCAATTTTAATTTTTTTTATATTCTTCCCATATTCAGCTAAAATTTACGCATCGTTTGGGGGTGTTCCACATTGAATCTCGAAAAAAACACTCTCGGGACACTCTATGCACCACGTATAAGACCAAATGTTTGCTAATTCTATATCTCCTAAAACTAATGCCTCAGAAACCCATCGAAATATATGAAGAGTATGTATAAAAAGACTTAAGCTTAGAGAAAATCAGCTTTTTCATAAAATTGTACTATCAACCTGCATTCGTTTTTAGGGCCGGGAAGAAATAATTTAGTGTCAATTGCATATCTTGTTTTTAGAAGCTTAGGATATATATTTTTTTTTAACTTTACATATTTGCAGGTAGAACATGATATAAGCTACGCGCATTGTCGTTATATTCGCGTGTTATCACTGAATAAATTTAAGAAAACATTTTCTCAAATGTTTATCTGTTTCTTTATATATTATCATATTAAAAATTAAGCAAATAAACATAAACTACTAGCTTTTTATTCTTGGTGTTTTATTCATTTTCCTTTTTCAAAAATTTTTTGCTTAAGAACTCACCAACACAATTCCTAAAGTAAAATCTATTTTTATGTATATGATCTCAGTTAATTGCTAAATATATTTACTTTACCCCACGCAAAACCTATCAGTAATAATAATTTAAAAATATTTCCCTTAAATGTTTGTGACAACTTGTAAAATAATTAAAAACTCAATCGAATACTAAAAAAAACCGCTCATCTTGTTTTACACAAACACTTTGAAAAGACTTGTCTGCAAGTTTAAGAAAATAAAAATCTATTTAAGAGAAAAATAATTCAACCGAAAGGAACCACTAAAAGCCCTAGACACGTCGATAACATTTTAAAACTATCGTTCATAAATATTAAACATGGTTGCCCGAACCAGCACGATTTGTATAAAACTTGAAAACTAAAAAAAATATATATTTCAATAGAACACTCATACGTGTATGTCAAACACTTGGTTACATCGTTCTATTAGTTTTTAAGTGGTTCGCAATATGACATGCGTAATAACCCTCCGCATAGATACTCAGCAGTCAACTCATTTACACGCACAAACAGGCTATAACCACAATATCTTGTCTTTCATTGTTTGCTTAAAGTTTAAAAGTGGTTGAAAGTTGGTGTAACTTATACAACCAATTCAATAGAAAAATCATTGTATTTTTTTTGTTGGGTTTTATTTTTTTTTACTCATTTAAGTAACAGCAACAACAAACAAATGCAGGAAAACATAAAATAGAAAAGGGTATGGGAAAACCTTTAGGTTGTTGGGGCTTTTTAACTACAGTTGCCACTAGCAAATTGTGATGATGACCTATGCGATTGTCTGAAGAAATTTTATTTTTTTTTTTCTATCTTAGCCTTAAGCCCTTAAAGTTATACATTAGGATACCAACATAAGTATGAATATATTACGTATGTGATTGGGGCCATATTTTCTCACGTTCACTAAGACATGTAAAACATTAAGATTAGGGCTTAATGAACTTAGTTGATTTAAAAAAAATCATATAAATATACTTATTATTCCACTAAAATTAGCTTAACTCGTTCTCTTTAATTATACATATGATTATTGTATCTGAATATTCGCTTGCAGCTTTGGACTTTGCACTTTTTGAAGGTTGTTATAATCATTTTTCATTTCTAGTATTTGTTTTATTAAACCCCAAATAATTTTTCCAAATTTAAAAAAAATTTACACACCTGTCTGACCACATGATAAATATGACTGATACGGCAAACATTTTGCAAAACTTTACAATTGTGGTAGAATTATAGAATTACTAGCGAAGAATACAAAAATTTTTGGATATCAGCATTAAACCTAAACATCTACTATTACAATACAAAAAATTTTAGATTATGAAAAGTTTCAAATTCGTTTACAAGCTTAGTTTTTTTAAAGTTTATTTAAAAAAATTACATAAAATGAATGTTGAACTAAATTGAACAATTAGAATAAAAACGAGAAGGAAGAAGGTATAGGCGTCAAGACCGACCATATGATACCCTACACCATTGCCTATGGTTACCAAAATTCCCGCGAAAGGAGCCAATTATGGACCTATACTTGTAATTAAGTGGAAAATAAAACATAATACTAAGAATAATTAGTCGATACTAAGAATTCACATGTATTGTGCACTTTGTGGTGGAGTCTTCAAATAGAGGTCTTATTATGGGAGCTTGGTCTCAATTATGGACCGATCGATAATGAAATTTTACAGGGTCACTTATACTTACATAAATGCTATATATGGCAAATATTTAATTAATATTAACATTTTTGTGGAATTTATGCACGTATAAAATCATTTCCGAAAGAGTGGTTCATATGGAGGTAGGCAAATTATGCCATCTTGATGAAATTTGGCACATAGATTTAATCTTACATAAAACTATTTATGTCAAATTTAAAAATATTTCAATTTTTTAAGTATGTTTGAGTGTTAAAACTGTATTCCGGGGAGACATTTGTATGGGGGCTAGGGGAAAATAATGGGCCATCATGACCAAATCAATAGGCTTCTCCTTGTTGACAAAAAAATCATATGTTACCAAGTTCATCAAATTTTTTTTGAATCTCTAAAATTGGCGACCTGTACTTTGACGCACAAACTTTACATAGGACCAGCAGCCAACAGACGGACGGACGGACGGAACATTCGTTTTAATCGACTCAAAATGTTCTGAGTCGAACGGTATACTTTAAAGTGGTGTAGGAAAATTTTTTCTCTGAGTTACAATATTTGCACAAACACATAATACCCCAACCACCTTTGGTGGTGTAGGGTATAAAAAAAGTACTACAAGAAAATGGAAAAAGTATAACACAATTTTTCTAGTGAATTCATAGATTCATTATAATAAAATATTTAAAAAGTTCATTAGTGCAATAAAATCTTCCATGTGAACTTTCACTGACATCTGTTCGTAGAAGTACCAAAAAAATCCCTTATTATAGGTCTCATTAATACAGAACCGTTTAAGTTTAACTTCATGTTTAAGATTATATAAACTTTAAAAAGTGCTATTAGAGAAACAAAAAGTACCACAAAATCTTCCCTTATAAATTATTATCGATATAAGATGAATGTTTCTACTTTCATTATTATGTGAAACTTTAAAAATCTGCATTGAAAATTATGTTTTAAAAAAGTACCAAACTATATGTTCGAATTTGGTCTTATACCAAATTCCAAATAATGCGTAATTTATTTATTTTGTATAGCTAACTTATCCAAACACTGTCTAATATTTTCTCAAAATTGGTTTAATTAATAAAATGCAATGTTCTGCTTTTATCCCTTTTGGTACATTCTTCTCCCATTGATGTAGCTTAAATTACATTCCAATGAATTTAAAATTATAGTATGATTCAATAATGTGTTAATTAAAAGAACACACATATTTTGGGAAAAAAGTACCAATATCAGGTACGATTTTTAGCCCTTAAACGTTCGAATATCCAAAAAAATCTATTTTCCAAATTTCGATAAGTATCTGATTTGATGCACATTTTGTTTCTATGCTCACTGGATTATAAGGTAGAAAGGTTTCAAAAAAAAATAAAAAAAGTACCCGTCTCCCTTAAAGAGTCGAAAAGTTCGAGACGCATATTCGATAATTTTTTCAATAGATAACGATAGAAATATAACTTTTTTCATCTATCTATTAGTTTAGGAGATATAGGGTTATCGATTTTACCTGTTTTTACTCCCCAAACATTTTAATGTCCAAAAAAACCCGACCTAGTGGATCTATAGTGCATATTTCACCTCTCTAGCTTCAACCGTTTGCGCAATGCGATGATGAATCACCAAGTAAGTAAATCAGTCTCTCTTTTATATATATAGAAGATGTATTATTACCTTTGTATTACACAAAATTCGTGTATAACAGTTATAACAGTACAGCATTCGTTTATACATGAGATTTAAACCATTTGAATCAATGGTTTAAATCTTTACTAAACTAAAAAGGTGACATTTAATTTTTACTATAATAATGCAAAACTGCTTTAATTTATCTAATTTTTATGTAATCCTTTTAAAAGGAAGTCAATAATCTCTTTCTTACAATAGATGTCAGCACCATACATTCATAAGTTGTATCTAACTGTTATAATATCCTTAGAGCAATAGAAACAACCCCCCAAATAAAAACTCAACAATGGTAAAGGATATTTTAGAAAATGTTTATTAAAAATCTATGTTGCTAAACAATATATACATAAGCAACATGTTGAGTTGTTGCAAAATGTTTCGCAAACATAAAGCGAGTCTCGAAAGGCCGAGAGAGAGAGAGAGAGAGAAAGTTAAATACCTTGAGTTATTTTATAAGTCTCTTCAATAAAATGTTAAAAATGTATGCAATTTTACTGTTATAGTTAAAAAGGAAGAATAACGGTATAATGATTATATGAATGTATATGAGTATGAGTGTATTTAAAGGATGCTAAACACAAAAACTGTGTCAACATGTTTATTTGAGTAAAAAAAACAATACGAAGTTAAAGTGTATGAAAAAATAAGCTACAACACGCACACACGATGTTTTACGCACGAATGTTTTTTTGTTGGAAATAAATATTAAAGCTGTAAAAGTTGGTAGTTCGTTGGGCGCGTGAGGGCGCTACTAGTGGCTAGCGATGATGGTGATGATGATAATAGTTGATGTTGATGAAGATGACGCGACGATGATGTGAGAATATTTTTTTTTTATGAATGTTGCCAACAATTTTTTGTGCCACCAGCAGCAGCAACAACATTTAAGGTTTTAACAGGATTGTAAAATAGTTCAGTATAATTTTGCCTTCGCTGTGATTTGTACGCAATTCGAAAGAATAAAAAATAAAATGTGTTCAAAACGCATTTTCCGTTTGTTGGAATAAAAACGAAACTAAATAAAACCAAAATATATATTATTATACTCAGTTCGAAATAAAGGATTCGTATTTCGTGATGCGTTCTTCGTTCGTGTGCGTTTTGATGTCGGTGTGTCCGTGTTTGCCTCAATAAAAAGAGTTTAACAAAGGACCTTCATATTGAGTTTATTTTGTAGTTTCACAATCAGTTGCCATTAAACATTTGAACCATCATGTCTTAAATTGCCAAACAATACGGCATCTATAACGGCACGTAATTACATATGTACCATATGTATGGATGTACGTTCTACGGGCTAAATTGAAATACATAAATCTCTGAGTGCAGTTGGAGTTTTTGTGGGCCAGTAGTAGTGTTTAAATTTTAAAGTAAAATGAAATTCATAAATATTTTGACAGTTGATGTCATACATTTGATTTTATTTGTTGTTTGTTGATTGTGTTTTCCCAACTGCGTTTAAAATATTTTCGTGTGTGAATTAAATGTTATTGCTAAAGGAAATGTTGCCGGAAATGTTGACATCACTCATGTGCTTGTACAAGCGTGTATCATCCTTGAAACGCGTTACGTTTAAATATATATTTTTTTCTCTCTAATGTTTGTGGATTATTTTGCCAAATAGTTTAATATGCGTGTGTGAGTGTGACAGTGTGTTGGCAATTTTAGTGAAATCATACTAAAAATGGACTTGAAGTGGGAAATAAAAATGATGTCATGTCATACATCAAATAAATTTTAAAGAAGGGGGAATATGTAAAATAAATATATGAAATAAAATATTAATAGAATGTGTTAAAAAAATGAGAAATAATACATAATAAATAAAAGAATTTTAAATTTAAATAAAATTAATTTTAAATAAAATTTTTATCACAATAATCTATAATTGAAAAATGAATTAATTATTAATGGAATTTATAAAAAAAGTTTATATTTTTGTGTAAAATAATAAAGAACTTTTTAAATTTACTGAAATATTTTAAACTTAATAAACAAATTTTTAATTATTTTTTTATTTTTTATTTACGCTTTATTTTGGAAATATTTTTTTATTTCTTTTAAGAAAATTTACTCTTTTATTCTGGCCTTTAGGAAAAATAAATAATATTGAATGATATTTTTTTAATAAAAATCTTTTCTTTTACTTAAAAATGTAATAATATCACAGGGAAAGCATTGATTCTGCGGCTTGTAGTTTCTAATTTAATTGGGATATACGTTATTAACAAGTATTAGACCTCTATCCAATTTTTGTAATAAAAGTTTATCTTTTATTTCTTAATTTTTATCGTGGAGCAAACAAAGTTGATATTTTCTGGTGTGTCGGTTGAAATGGCTTCTGTGAAGTCTAACGATAACTAACATATGTAATATATATATCAAATGATCGAAAATCTTTTCGAAAATTTTGCTATTGAAATTCATCAAAATCGGTTTATAAATGGTTAAGATATGTTTAAAAACCCGGGTTTTTAACACAGATTTCGGATTTCTGAAACCTCGCTTTTGCAAAGAAGTTTCTTAAGTCTCTACTCTACAAATGAAACAAATTGGTCAAAACGCATTTTTGATTTTTTAAAAATCTGTTTAATGTTAAAGACATTTTTTATGTAGATCGGTTTTGAAACAAACAAACAAATTCGTTTATAAACAACCGAGTTATGGGTTAAAAACTAGAAAAATAATGTGTAATATGAATACACACACAAACATTGTACATAGGGGCAAAGTTATACCAAACGTGGTATTAAATAAACCGCGATATTTTAACATAAGTGATTGGTATCGTTGAACAGATAATTTTCTCTAGATTATAAATATTCTGTAGTTTATTTAACATAAAAGGAAATTATAAATTTTGTGAAAAAAATAATTTTTCCCTGCATACCACTGTATTGCCTTCATTTCTGTTGAGCCTAAAGTTCAAATTATTAATTATTATTCCCGAAATTTACTTAAAGTGCATAAACTTTAAGTAAATTTCGGGAAGTATTTTATATGGACATTGTGGTCTAGTGTGAAGCAATTCCTTTGAAATTTAATGGACTAATTTCTGGTTATCAAACATGTAGTTTTGCAAAATTCCATTAAAATCTAACTTTAAATATGTTATATATAACCATTTAACTTCTATTCCGGGAATATCTTTACATAGGAGCTACGTGAAAATATGGACCGATCATAACAAACTTAAGAAACCATTTTTCTTGTGTCCAAGAAGAAAAAAAAAAAAAACATTCATGTAAATTGTATTCAATTATTTTCAAAATTGTGAGGGGTAGGTCAAAAAAATTTAATAATCCATCCAACAATTCAAAATGGTTTAAAATCGAAATTCGCAAAATCTTAAAAAATAATAGGTCAATGGACATTCTGATCTATAAGATTGCTATGGATAATGTAAATACTATGGATAATATTAGATATTTATGTTACTTTTTTGCTTTCAAAAATGTTTAAACTTAAAAAAAATACTATACAATTTTTATAAATTGTCAATGATCACTTGACGACTGCAACATTTATTACACTAATTCTTAACAAAATTTACCATTATAAGTAGCAAAAAATCTTTATTTCAATTATAATGTAATATGAACATAAAAAAATAATAATAATAATGTATAAGTGTTAAATTTTTCTTTCACTTTGGACTTCAGACGTGGCCTCGCATTAGCTTTGACGAAAAATGTTTTGAACAACTATTGTGTAGAAAAATGTTCTCTTTAAAGTTATAGACATTTTATTATAAAACACATTTTTGATTTCAGATTTATTGCCAAAGGTCTCCATACAGTCGTCTTTATGTGCATTGTAATGTGGATTTATAAATGCAAAAGTATGAAAGCATACTTTAAGGCGAAAATTTTATTCGAAGTTTATAAAGGATTTGGATTATAGTCCCTGTACAAATTATAAATAAAATTTTCTTCAAGTTATTTTTATGTTCTTTTTAAATGTGGTCAACATTATAAATAAAAAGCTTTTAGGAAATTTAAATTTATTATTATTTATTTATTTATTTATTTTTTTCAAAAAATATTTCTAATTTAAAAGTGAAAATGTAAAAAAAGACATATTTAATTCAAAATGTTAATTTTATTCAAAAATTAATGAAAATACTTATTTACAAATAGAATTATAATTTAATATTTTTAAAAGATTTTGTGATTTTGTTAATATTACTATATGTATATTTTAAATGAGTATTTAAACTAAATAGTGCATAAAATTAAAATTTATACACTGATTTCAATAAAATATATTTCAACAGAAGTTTAATAAGGCCAACAATTTTAGAATTTTTAGACTCAGTTTCTAAAAATTCTAAAATTGTTGACCTTATTAAACTTCTGTTGCCCTTATTAAACTCTGAACTTTCGAACTAAAATAACTCATATAGCGAGTTTTATAAAAAATGCCAGGAAAAATTTTAGAACATGTTATAAAATCAATAGTTCTAGAACCATCAGAACCACTTCTAATTTTTTTATAACATCCTTAAAACTAGTAGCATTACAACCAATTTTGACACCAATGAATTAGAACATTATTGTGATTCTAAATACATTTTAAATGTTTTAGAGAACTAGTACTTAAGAACTTATTCTGTATGACTTCAACATCACTTCTGAGAACAAATTAATAGTTCTCCAATGACTTACCAGAACTGTTTAATAGAACTTGTATTAAAAAAATTACAAAAAGGAAAAGTTATAACAAAATTAAATTGAATTTAAAAGTAGGCCTTAGGAAATAGCCCGTTGGAATAAAAAATAAAACAACTAGTTCTAGAATTGGCACTGGCTAGCTAACACTTCCACAGTAGTTGTTCGGAAGGTGAAAATTTTAAATAAAAATCATTGGTGGTAACGCCAAAGTAGAGCAAGTACAGGTTATTTTCATATGTTCTGGAACTAGTTGTAGAATTAATACATTTTTACCTGGGAAGGGTTTAATATTTTGATATTTAGTTGACTGTATTAAAATGTAGTATAAGAAATTTCATAAACTGTTTTCTTCGCTAAAAAATTGTTTTAATAATTTAAATAAAGCATAGAGTTGTATCAATATTATTAAAACTAAACATTTTTGTCATAAAAGCATCTAAATCGCTAAAATATAAAACAATCTTACAATTTCCATGTCACAGATTGGAGTGATTCCATGTCAATACGGACAACAATCGGATTTGACATCTCCGATATTAATGAAATTTATTACAAGCCTTAACCACTGGAAGTGTTTCCAAACCATGATATTACAGACCTATGTTTCTTTTTGGAAGGATAATATGAAAGTTTAACAAAAGGAAAAATGCTAAAAACTTTACAAATGAATACCGATTTAACTTCTTAAATATACATCGTAGATCTTTAGTTGTTGCTGATATTAGAGACAAAGATTATTGCCTTCAATAATCTTTACATTAAAAGTTCAAGGGTCAAAGTTGGAGGTAAAAAAATTAAAACTATTATATCTCAAAAACTGGTATTTTTAAAATTCTTAAAAAATTATATATTGATGACATTACTCCATATACATCAAAAATTTCAAGTTGGAGCCTTATTTACTTTAGTAGTTATGGACAGAAATAAAATCCAATCATTAATAACTCCTAAGCTATAGAAAATAAAAAAGAAAAAATAAATAGTTTTAGTGTAGTTTTAAAAACAAGGACATTATCTTAAATATTACATATATGGAATTACATTAGAACGAAAGTTCAAAGGTCAAAATAAGACTTACATACATACATATATAAATGTTTTGCTTGTCCTTTTAGAGTCAATGTGATTTTCTATTAAATTAAATAAAAATAAGAATAGTAATGATATATATTTTAGAATTAGTTTTGGAAATATTTCAACAGCTTTTTGATTTTTGGACCAGGAAGATTCTTTGATCAGAAAAATTACAATACATCATTGTACCATATGTGTGGCAACCAAACCGTTTGAAAATGTAAAATAACGATCTTCCACATAATTACAAATTAAAAAAAGTTTTTTTAGATTATATTTGCTACTCAAATAAAAAAGTAAGGAATACAAATTTAATCCAAAAAGTGAATTTTATTTTTAAATTAACGAATTATATTGAAAAGAGCGAATAAAAACTGAAAATTATATTCATAATCCGAATTTTTCCGTACTCTGCTGAATACATTTACTTTTTTTGAGTAACCATCTTCTTTCGTTTTGTTTGCATTTACGTTTTTATATTTAATGTAAAGTAACGGTATTTATTGATGACGTGTATCCGAATTAACTGAAAAACACGTTACTGCAGAATCAGAGTTTTCCTGTGTACTTAATATAAATCGATTTTATTTATCTAGCACTAGAATATTTGTTCTATGACACTCAATTCCATTTTCTATTCCAACCTTAATGAAAAAATAGTCAAACTTTCATCCTAATAAATTTTTATTTATATTTAAAATAATTTAATTTAATTAAATTTTATTATAAAAAAATATTTTTTTATTTTTGTAGCTCTTAAAAAATTAGCACAATGCATTTTATTTCTGTCCTAATATTACTACTTATGCTGTGTGGGTTTTAAATTTGAAATGAACTGCTGGCAGCCAATGAAATTTATAACTTTTTACTAAACAAACAACAAAACTTTATTAAAACTCAATCATACATAAATTGAACAATTTTTTTTAGGAAATAATTTCATCGATGACCAGTTAAAGTTTTAAAAATTATTGCAGTGCAAGTGAATTTATTTTAATTAAAGTTTTATTATACAAAACTGTTTTATTTATTTTATTTTAGCCAACAAAAACTTTAAGTGAATTAAAAAAAATGCTAAAAAATTTCAAGAATGAAATAAAATAAAAAATAAATGAAATGAAATAAAGTGCAAAAAAATATTTTAAATAATAAGAAGAAAACTAAAAAAAAATTTTAATAAATCAAAAGTTAATGCTAAATTTAGCAAAGAAAAAAAAATAAATAAATTAAATGAAAATTGTGTCAAAATATTTATAAAATAAAATGCCATAAAAAAATACAAAAGATTATTAAACAAAATCTTATTAAATCTCAATAAAAAAATATTTATTTTATTAAGCCAATTTCATAACAAAATATAAACAAAAAAATAAATAAAATCAAACAACATAAAAAAAAATCAAATAAAGTTTCATAAAACAGCCACCATAAAATAAAAATCAGTAATAAATCCAGTAACCTTTTACGCAACCCACATTCCTTAATGCCGCAAACAATAACAATTTGAACGGCAGGTCATCATTAACAACGACAACATTAAAATTATTATCATCAACATTGTCATCATCATCATCATCGTCAACAGAATAAACAAGAAGGAGCTATAGTTCTTGTGACATTGGCAGTAACAGTAACAGCAGCAGCAGGACCAGCACCAACACCAGCATTTACTATGGATTTATTAACGTTTTTATTGTATTTTCTCTTGACACGACATGGTATGGCATTAAAAAAATTTAATTTTTTTAAGTAGAATTCTTACTTTTTTTGATTAAAATTTTTGTCACCCGACAATTTTTGGAAATCTTGTAGTTTCGTTTTATTTTTTTTTGTTTAAATATTTATCTTAATAACTAAGTTTGCTATTAAGAAAAATGTAGAGGCTATGAATTATTCATGCTGTTTGTTACACAACGATGTGTGTGTGTGTGTGTAATTAATGGTGATTTAGCTATAAATATTGTTTAATGGCTATTATTGTTATGTCCGTCCGCCTGTTTGTCTGTATAAATTTAAAATTCTCAAATAGATCTTATATTTTGAACATTTAATTTCTTACCATTTTGTTATTTATAATCTGTGTCAACATTAAAATTTTTGGTACTTGGATAAGGTACAACTGCACAGTGTACCACTGGTAAAATAAATGATAATAAATGTGGATCTCTTAAACCGAATTTTAAAGCAGGTCATAAACATTTAAATTGTTCTTAATTAAAAAAATACAGTTTTAAGAAAGTGCAATATTTTTTATTTTTTTTTTTGCATTTTCTGAAAGACTGGGCCTTAAATAGTGCAAAGGTGTAATTTCAATAACTTTTACCCCTCATCCAGCCTTGGCACGTTAAAGTCAAATGTGTCGAATAATTGAATTTTAAAATTAAAATTGTTGTAGTAAAGTTGGGTAGCGAATAAAAGTAGCCAAAATGAAAGCATATAATTTTGGAAAAAGCAAAAAGATTTCTGATTCTGTAAAGTTTTAAAAATATATATACATTAACATTTTGGGTTTTAATATATCAATCAATATAATATTTTAAAAATTGCAAAACATCAAAAACAAATTTTGGACAAATTTCTTTAAAAAAATGTGGAAACGATTTTTTTTTTCATTTTAAAATATAAATATATCAGTTGCTGTAAGCAATATGATATAGATCGGATACTTTTCTGAATTTGCGAAGTCCGAAGATCTTAAATATGTAATAATTTTATTATTAAATCCAAACTGTTAATTCATATTTTTAAAAATTAGAAAATAACAGAAAATTATTTTAGAGTGAAAGTTTTTTGAACACTGCATCAATCAATTTCAAGCCAAAAAAGTCGTAGTTTAACAATAACAATTTTAGTCAATGATACATCAAAGACAATATCACTATCTATAAATTGAAATACTATATAATTAACACTCCGGCTAGATTTGGCATCGAAAAAAGTTATGATAAAACGAGAGAAGAAGGTATAGTCGGTCAAGACCGACCATATGATACCCTACA
>MINK01172324.1:8887-23906 GCA_001735545.1 Phormia regina
TTATAGCCCCCCCCCCTCTGTCCGCATAATCCCCAACAATCATTAAATTAACAAAAGTGTATACATTTAGACCAAAACATGTAACTGAGCACAAAAACATAATAAGCTTTAACCGGCTCCCGCTCTTTGTTTGTCTTTCTCTCTCTTGTTTTGAACAACTTTCGTTAAAGTGTTTTGATCATTTATGTGGTTGTATGTATGTACGTGCTCTTCCCCCACATTCCCAACAAATTTTAGGATGCGGCGATTGTTTTTATTCTAGATAATATTTTTGTGTTTATTTATTTTTTCAATACGAGGTTTAGACTGAAAAGGTATTTAAATGGCTTGTTATAAAGTAAGAAAAACTTCTAAAAGCAAAGAAAAAATTGATTAAATATTTCATTGAATTATATAACTGTAAAATGTTTGCAATCGTAATCAAAGCAGATTTTGTAGACTATAATTAACAAACAGCAGAATGTTGAATACGTATTTCTTTGCCGCTACACACTTCATCAGCATTCGTGGTGTCTTTTCTAAATATGGTTCCTGCCTTGCACTGAGTGCATTACTGAGGGACTCAGGCATTTGTGGCAAGTAAAGTAGAGGTTGAACCTATCTACGGTGTTAGATAGTTGTATCGTAAACCGATATACGGTTCGAAGGACCATAAACAAGTTTGCAATCGTAAATTGTCTAGAGACATATTTGGAGGTACAAAGGAAGAGTTTGTAGACCATAATTAGAACTAGCAGAATGTAATACGTATTTTCTGTGCCGCTACAAACTTTATCAGCATTCATGGTGTCTTATACATTTAGGTATCGTTGAAACCTAAACATTGCGCCCGCCTTGTATTGTGTGCAATACTGCGAGGCTCAGGCATTTGGGCTATCTAAAACAGACGTTGAATCTAACGTCGTAAACGCTGTTACAAATGTGGCTACATAGTGTCGTAATCCGATATCCGGTTCGAAGGACCATAAACTTCACCAGTATTCGTGGCGTCTTATCCATTTGGGTTTTGTTGAAACCTAAACAAACTGAATACCGATCAGCACATAAAATTCCTAGAAAATTTTGTAATCTACACAAAACTTTCAGCAAATTTTTGTTCACTTTGCTATAACAGAATGGAATACGTATTTTCTGAGCCGCTACACACTTCATCAGCATACGTGGTGTCTTATACATTTGGTTATCATTGAAACCCAGAAAGACTTTATACCGATCTGCTCATATAGTTCGTGGAAAATTTTGGTATTCAATTTTTTTGTTTACTTTGCACAGTGGTTCCAAACCGCTTTTTTTGAAAATAATTCTGTAACATTTGAACCGTTAAAGATATAGATATACAATTTTACACAGTTAGAGCTGAGGTATTTTCGTATTGATTTGATGGAGTACAGGTCCCCAGAAGGTCAAGATGGTTGTGTGTGGCTCTCCAAAGTTGGCCATAAAGGTTTACCCGATTTTTAGATTAGTTTTTTACTTTTTTTAATTGGCGGGCTTAATATTGTCAATAAAATATTTTTAAAATATTCGCAGTATTCTTTACAACTTTCTAAATAATATTGCTGCAAGAATCATAAAAATATATTAATCCTTTAAAAAGTTATATTAAACTGAAGTTAGAACTTTGAGGAAGATCAAAAAAAAATTTTTTCTGTTTTTTTCCAAAAATATGGGAATATTTATTCCCTAATAAAATTTGGTTTTTCTTCCGAGCTTTATCATATTTTTATTGTTTTCAAAAGTAATCTTAATGCAAAAGGATGAAAAGTAAATTCAGAAAAGTTTGGGGTAAAGGTTTATCCACAAGCCCTATTCAAACTTTGTAAATTTTCAAAATTCTGTTTAAGAGGATTTTTATAAAGTTCTATAATTGCAAAGTTGGGATTGACTTAAATTTATTTTAATTTTTTTGTCTTCATATGTAAGGCAAACACCCAAAAAGTATTTTCCGTAAAGAGCACCTTATAACGACAAAATGATCATTTCAACGAAAAGAGTAAATTTTTTAGCCCTGTTTTATACGGATTGGGATTTTGGGTGTTTTTTGTGAAAAAAGTGGGAGTTGTTTTATATTTTACAATCTTAAGATAAGTTTACCGAAATTTCAATAAATTATATCTATTCGTTTAAATTTTATTAAAGTTTATTTTACTGTAAAAACACCTTTTAGGAATTTTTAATTTCAAAATCATTTATTTTTGAGTTCTGAAAAGAATTTGACTTCTTTCTATGGGGTAGCTAAATTTATTCTTTATCAAATCGGATATATGAAACTAAATCTATTGGCCAAACCAATAGATCTGCTCCTAAAAGGTATGT
This sequence comes from Phormia regina, assembly GCA_001735545.1. Lineage (NCBI taxonomy): Eukaryota > Metazoa > Arthropoda > Insecta > Diptera > Calliphoridae > Phormia > Phormia regina. Next base: position 11,204 of record MINK01172324.1, read on the forward strand.
GGTGCCTTCTTTCAAACTAAAAATTTAAAACTTCTCTGTGAAATTGTATGTAAAACTAATAGGATGATTAGAAGCTATAGATTTATTACGAAAAAACCCTCGATTCTGTTCTATTGTGCAATAGTGCATCGTATTCGAAGGATCAAAAACAAGTTGCAATCGGTAATTGTTGCCCTTGTGATCTATCATACATTAATAAAGCAGATTTTTAAATAATTACATACCAAAATAATTTAAAGTAAACACATCATTAGCATTCATAACGTATTTTTTTAACTGAAATCCAAATAATTTTTTATTATTTTTCAAATGTGCAACATCTTCCAATCAATGACTATTTTTTTTCTCTGATTTAATATCTTCAAGCAACTAACCTGTATTTAAAAGAAAATTAATTCTTATTTAATTTATTTTATTATACCAACAGTTAAAAAACTCATAAATTTTATAATTTTTTTAAAAACTTCACTCTCCCTCTTTATCTCCTCCATATACTAAAATACAATTTTAGAATGACCCCCTGATAATCATTATGATCATTATACTTACTTACGTTTCATTTCATTTAAGAATGACGTCAGTTTATGTTTTTTGATTGCAGCTAAACTTGTTTTCTGTCCCTCCTTCTATCTTAATGCTCATTAAATGAATAAATTCTCTCTTGTTATTACTCACATTAACAAAATGCATTTCAAAGATTCTATCTTATAGATATATATTTTTTTTAAATACAAAGCACATGTCTAAAATAAACCACAATATACATACATACATACGTACATATATATGGAGTTTTCAATGGAGATTAAAAAATGTTTAACGGTTTTTTAATATTAATTTTTTTCTTTTTTATAAAAAAATGTATTTGATTTAAATTTTTTTCCTTGACCTAATAACAATTAATTTGATTTTGAAAACATTATTATTTTTTTTTTTTATAAAATTATATAAAAAAAATGTTTAATACTTGAAATTATCTAAAAATTGTCTTGTCTAGAAGGTTTTTTTATTGCATTATGAGTTTTTTTTTTTTTGGAAATTTAATCTTTTCAGTTATTGTGCTGAGAATTTCATTTTAAAAAAGCTTCCTTAAGGGAGTTCAATGCACCAGAAAAAAGCCGTTACTAAATCAAATAAAGATGTATTAAATTACTACTGTTGTAGTTAAATATGCGAGGGCTATGTAGAAAGTTTATGATAAAGTATTGAGTCGAGATACCATTGTAACAAGAAAAATTGCTATATGTGAACAACGACGGAAACGTGTAATTCTAAGCTGAGGTTGTTTAAAGAAGTTTCTCAACAAATTAACTGCTCAATAACAATAATAATAATAATAATAATAATAATAATAATAATAATAATAATAATAATAATAATAATAATAATAATAATTCTGAGATATTAGATGAAATTTTCAATAGCGAAATTTTTGTAGTGGACTTTGAATGTGGTTCATAAAATTTTTGGAAATAAATGTTTATATTTCTGATCGGTTGTTTGGATTCTAAGCTGAGTTGTTTCAATGAAAGAATTTTCTTAACAAATTGGCTGCTCAATAATAAAAAAATCTGGGATATATAGCACCAATATTAGAAGAAATTTTCAATAAGAAAAATTTTTAGTGGACTTTAAGTTTAGAATGGAAAACTTTGGGAATCAATTGTGTTATTTCTGATAGGATTTGCATGAAATTTGTTACATATATAGCAGAGGAGTATACAATGCTAATCTTGAAAGAAACAGACCCCTCAGGGTCGGAGCTAAGAGGGATCTAAGTAGGATACTCGGACATAATTATTTTTTAATATTTTTAAATATTATTGTAGTCGCTGACAAGACCTACAAGAGTTATTTGATTTTGAATTTTTAAGTACCTCAATTTTGCACATTCTTGATCCAGTTTTTTTCATATATATTCTAGTATTTCAGAAAGAAAAATGTGGATCTTATAGCCGAAAATGAAAAAAAAACAATTTTTTGGAAATCCTCGAGAATTGCGGAATTCCTTTTACAAAAATCTTTAAGTTTTTATACTTTCTTATTTTATATGATAAATTATATATTTATCGAAAATTTCATTTATGAATTTATAGAAAAATAAGAAAATAACAATAAACAATAAAAACAATTTTTAAATTAATCAAAATTAAGAAGTATGTCTTGCAGCAACAATATTAAAGATTATGATTTAAGTTTATGTTGTAAAAACAATATTTTTTAATGAAAACATATCGAGCCCTAATCGCGAAAATATCGTAAGTGCTGTAAACAAATTTTATAAGAGAATTGCTTTCGCTATAAAGGCTCAACTACATAGAATAATTTCGCTTCAACTGCGACTGTCAGCTACGCAACGAATAAATTATATTAAACCAGTCTCTGCACTATTTTGTTATTAAAATTTTACATAATAAAATATAAAGATACAAAAATTAAATTATGTTCTCAGTTGAAATAATGAATTTCAAATAAAAATGTTGGACTCATCAAAAAAATAAAAAATTAAAATAAGAATAAATCAACGGACAAAATGTATTTACGTACGTCGGTACTTCAAAGTTCAATATTTTTCATCTTTGAAGTATTTCACGCAAAAGGTTGACGCACTAATTTAGCTAAGTTTCATATAAATGCATGAATTTTACTGCAGCTATTAGTTGCAGTGGAAGCGAAAGTTCTTTATGTAGTTGAGCCTTAAATTTGAAAGGCACTTGATAGGTCAATGAAATTTTGAAAAATGCTCTAAATTATAGATCAAATCAGGGATCAATATGATAATTTTGATAAAAAAAATTATAAGTAATCTTTGTTTTATAAGTGCATATTTTCTCGTTTTTAAAGCATATTTTTCGCTTTTTATTGCATATTTAATGCGCATAAAATCCATTTTGTTACAGCATATTGTGGTTTCCCTGTTGATTACTTAATAACATAATTTTTACAAAGGATTTTTTCTTCACATTTTATTCTGAACATTAAAATAAAAACTTTGGTAATATTACAGAGACTCCTAGCTTTCATTTGACATCCTTAATGGGTTGATATAATTTCTTTTTATTATTTCTGTTGCTATAAATTTACCTATAATATTTTCCCCTTTGGTATTGAACAAATAAAAACTTTTTCAATTATTTTTAAAAATATCTAACAAAATCTCAGAATTTAAACTTAAAATTAATCTTTTTGTCATAAGTTCCTAGTACAAAATTTTACCAACGTGTTGTCAATAGCCAGTTAAATATAAAAAGTAATTACTTCACTGAAAAAGTCAAAAGCCTTTTTGAACTTGAAACCTTTACAATTATTTCCACTTAACAAATTTAATTTTTTAACCTCAATATAATGTTTTTTTTTATATAAAATAATATTTTGCTAAAATGTATAACACTTCATATGAAAAAAATAAAATTAGTTCACATGAAATATATTTTCATATTATTCTTCACTAAACCTTTTCAGATCGATAATAATAATCTATACAATAAATTTCTTAATAAATAACATGATTTTGTCACCTTTAATTCCCAGAAATTAAATATAAAATTGTTAAGGTCATTTTAGTTGTTGTTGTATTTCTTCACCGTTTTATGTCACCTACACACAATACATCCATACAATCATACATCCATATTTCACATTCCACAGAAGATGGTAGTAAAAATATTTATTTGTACATCCTACATGTTAATCTCTCATTGAAGTTTTATTACAACCACTTGAAATTCAACCTCAAAAAACATCGTATTATTACATTTAACAGGTTGCCAACTATAGTGAAATGAAGAAAAGATTTAACAACAACCTGTACTAAACACAACAGCAACAATAACAACAATTACAACAACAATAATAATAAGAAGAAAAACAACAAAATTATTGCTGCATAGAATATATTTTTATGAGTTTTTCCTTTATTTTTTTTTCTGCTGCGATGTTGTTGTTGTTTTGTGATATTGTTGCTGAGAGTTCACATAAAGAATTTTCAAGTACCTCGAGTCTTAATGTCTGTCGGTTAGTCTAACCATGGCGCTTCTAAGTCTAGCATGAATTTTATGATACTTGAAATTCTTTCATTGTTTACTTTCATTTAAATCTTTAAAAGCGCCTGGTATTTTATTTAGTATGTATTTTATTGTTGTATCTATGTATCTTATCTGTGTTGATGGAAGGACAGACGGCTGGATGGTTGGACAGACATACATACAGTCCGTGTGTATGTATGTATTTTGTTTTCCCTTTTTTTTTGAGTATCATATCTTTTCATTGTTTAATATTTGAAAATATCCCAGCTTGTGTGTATTACTTAAACAGGCTGTTAAGTTGTATTTAGTATTTAGTTCTTAGAGTTAGCGCAGCCAAACTCGCGAAACCTTTTTTTCTTTCTTTATTCTTTGTATTATATCTATGTATGTGTGTGTGTTTTGTTCTTTTTTTGATAGAGCAAGTGTTTAGTATTGTATCTTAAACAATTTATCTACCTACTTTGCTATTTCTTTCTGTTTTTTTTGTTATTGTTGTCTTACTATTGTATATAATCGATCTTGAGAGTTTATCTTTAAAATTTTATGACACTTATAGGTCGTCAATATAAGTATATTATTGTTGTTGTGGTGGCCTTTTGTACAGGTAAACAACAATTCATTCTTCTCTTTAGAACTAATATGTATGTATGAAGAAAGAGGTCCTTGAGATTTATTTGTATCTATCTATGTATATATATATATATATGTGGCATATAACTGCATATAATTTCAAAGAAACTTCGCACCTCAACTATTGTATTTATTATTATTTTTGTTGTTGTTTTTAGCATTTTCTTATTTTTGGGTTAGAAAGAATAGCTCGGTGTTATATTCTTCATCAATTACTTTTCTTCCCGCAGTGATTTCAAGTGTTGTTTATTGTTCGACGTCATAGAGATTTTTACGCCTTCGAAAATGTTGGTACCATCATAAAATTTTCAAGTGGTTATTAAGTAAAATCTTTTTGTAAGCCTGGCTTTAAAATATTCACTGTTTTACTGTGCTATAGTTGTATGTTCATGCATGATTACAGTGAGAGAAATTAATCGTTAGCTTTTTGTGTTACTTTTAAACCGTTAAGTATATTTCAATAAAATTTCACACAATTATTTCTGATATGTTTTCCAATTGTTTTGTAGGAGCTTAAGTATCTATCTGGTCTAGGGACAGAATGAGAACCTTTGAAACTTTTCAACTCTTTAAATTATTCTAGCTGCTCACAGAGCAGTTAGAAACTTGTTCTCCTCCAAAAAAGAGTGGAAAATATTTGGTATCATTGGAAAGGCTATTACTTGAAAAAGAATAATATATAAATGATAAAATATCCAAACTAAATTTTGCATTAAATTTAGCTAAAAATTAAAAATTTTTGTATTTATTACTATTTTTGGAAAAAAAAAAAAATAATAACATTTGATCTTAAATAAAATCTAGATAATTTAACCTGTTTTTGCAAAATTTTAGTATAATATATAAAATTTTGTCCTTAAAAAATAATATTGATAGATTCCTATTTTCCTACTCCGAAATGCCCAAAATTTCAGTTAGCGAAAAGCTTCCTTCAAAAATTGGCTTTGTTCATTGAATTGGTTACCCTGTCGTTATAAGGGGCCTCCGACAGAAAATTCTCTTTGGGTGTATACCTTACATATAGGACTGACAAATTAAAATAGTTTTAAGTCGATCCAAGCTTTGCGATTTGAGAACATAAAAAATAAAGAGAACAATAAATTAAAAAAATTGGCAACATTTGGATAGGGCTCGTGGGCAGATCTTTGTCCTAAACTCCGCCGGATTTACTTTATTTTGAAAACACTAAAAAATGATAAAGCCCAGAACAAAAAACTTATTTTATCACTGAATAAATATTGCCAGCTTTTTGGAAAAAAATAAAAAAATTTAAAATTTTTTTAAAGTTCCAATTTTAGATTAAAAAAACTTTTTAACGGGTTTTTATAAATGTATGATTCTTGTAGCAATATTATTTAGAATTTTGTGGAGAATCTGGCAAATATTATAGGAAATTTTTAGGGGCAATATTAAGCCCGCCAAATTAAAAACGAGGCTAAAAATGAGGTAAAAAATTATTTCGACTCGAATATCTCTTAAACTAAAAGAGAAAACTTAAACTTGTAAGCGTATTTTTGTAGAGATTTATAAGGACTATATATGTAACATTTCTTTTATGTCATATGTTAAATGAACTTTTGGCGATTTTTTTTTAAATTACATACCCGAGATGGTCAACTTTGGGGAGCCACCTACTTCCTCCCTGGTCTACCAGGGGCCTAAATCAACTCTCAAGCACCTTAGCTCTGACCATATGCAATTTTATTTCGAGATCTCTAACGGTTCTTTAGTTACTGAATTATTAACAATAAAAGGCATTTCCGAACTACTTAATTACATACCCGAGATGGTCAACTTTGGAGGGCCACCCACTTCTACCAGGGGCCTAAATCAACTCTCAAATACCTTAGCTCTGACCATATGCAATTTAATTTCGAGATCTCTAACGGTTCTTTAGTTACTGAATTATTTCCAATAAAAGGCATTTCGGAACTTCTGTGCGTCATATTCGGTGTTCGAAAAATTTGTGGTAATACTTTGTTCTATAAGAATAAAGTGTATGAAGTAAGGTCATTAACAGGGAAACCACAATGGGTTTTATGCGCATTAAATATGCTCTAAAAAGCAAAAAATATGCTCTAAGAATGAGAAAATATGCACTTAAAAACAAAGTTTTTTTTAATTTATCCAACTGACGAAATATCATAACCGGTTATGATGGAATTCTATAATTTAGATCATATGTGAAATATCGTCGACATATCAAGATTTATAGCGAAAGCAATTTTTTTCGCAACTAACATTTTTTATACGTATAACAACGCGACATTTTCGCGATTAGGGCTCGATATGCTATCATTAAAAAATATTGTTTTTACAACATAAACTTCAATGTTGTTGTTACAAAACATGTTCTCTGATAAATTAAAGTTAATGTTAAAATTTATTATTATTGTTATTATTACATTTTTTTATTTTTTTTTTTGTTTTTCTCATTTTTTTTAAATATGCAAAATGCAAAATATGCACTAATAAATCTATTCCAAAATGATTTATTTATTATGAAATTGATAAATATTTAATCAATGGATTCATTCAACGTCCAGGAAATTGCATATTTCGTTTTCCCTGGTCATTACTTTAGTTGTTAGGCACATTTCTTCTTCCTAATCTTGACCATTTATGTTTAAATTTACATAAACTAAATGAGATTTTTCGACTTTTTTAATCTTCAAATAGTCGATTTTTCTTTTCGACTTTTTCAATTCTTAGATAGTCGATTTTTCGACTTTTTATAATTTTGTCGCTAAAGCAATACAAGTCGAGTTTTCGACTATTTTCGACTTTTCGATTTTTTTCCGACTATTTTCGACTTTTCGATTTTTTCCGACTATTTTCGATTTTTTCCGACTTTTTGTTTTTTTCCGACTGTTTTCGAATATTTTCGACTATTTTCGACTTTTTCCGACTTTTTGATTTTTTCCGGCTATTTCCGACTTTTCGTTTTTTTCGACTGTTTTCGAATATTTTCGACTATTTTCGACTTTTTCCGACTTTTTGATTTTTTCCGGCTATTTTCGACTTTTCGATTTTTTCCGACTTTTTTCGACTAATTTCGACTTCTTCCGGCTTTTCGTTTTTTTCCGACTGTTTTCGAATATTTTCGACTATTTTCGACTTTTTTCGACTTCTTGATTTTTTCCGGCTATTTTCGACTTTTCGACTTTTTTCCGACTATTTTCGACTAATTTCGACTTCTTCCGGCTTTTCGTTTTTTTCCGACTGTTTTCGAATATTTTCGACTTTTTCCGACTATTTTCGATTTTTTTCCGGCTATTTTCTACTTTTCGATTTTTTCCGACTATTTTCGATTTTTTCCGACTATTTTCAGATATTCGACTATTTTCGACTTTGTTCATAAAGCATCGACAATTTTCAAATCAGAAAAACGATTTCGACCTTTCGACTTTTTACAACAAAAAGTCGATTATTCAAAAGTCGGTTTGATAAATCCAATTTTTTAGTATAAAAAGTAAAAAAAACAAAGATCAGAATGCCAGAATTATTTTAATTTTGTAAATTAGACTAGAGTTCATCTGTCATTTGTTTGTTTTAGAATATTTAATTTTTGCATTGAATTCCTGTAATCAAAATCAGAAAAATTAGGAAACATTTAAAAACAAAATTTTTCTAAAGAAAATTTTATTTGAAATTTAAAAAAAAGTACGAAAAATTACATAGACATTTTTATATTAATTCAGGAATTGATTTTGACTCGAGTTTTAAAAATTTCCTAATAACCATACAATTATATAAATTTCAAATAATCTTTTAATGTCACTTTTTCTCTCAGTGTTATTCCAAAACATTCAACTATTGTTAGCTTGTTGCACATTTTCAATGGCCATATAAAACAACCATTTTATTATGATGTCGCCCCGTATCTATTGTTTTCTCAAGTGGTTCTTTATATTTCTCTCAACTATTTATTCCCTTAAGTTGGATTTGTATTGCTCTAGCCCAAAAACAACAATAACGACAATAACCTAAAATAACAATTCAAATAAATATTAACAGGCAACAATATTAAAAATAATACTATAACACTATTGTTAAAAATAAAAGTCCTTTTTGTCCTTATTATAGGATAGTTGGGTGTTTAAAATGTGTTATACCTAGAAACAGATTAAAACCAGGCGAATAACATGAAATCTTTAAATTCTCTTGTACACAACACATACACATATTGTATTTAATGCGGTATGTTACAGCAACAACTACAACAACAAAATATACTACACGCATGTTGTGTATATATGATCATGATCATTTACAGCCACTTGAAATTTTCTTTTATTTCAGTTTTCTACACACACACAATTTTTTTCTTAATTTTGTTGCAAGTATCTTAACATTAGACACCCACTCGACTGCACAGCATGTGCGTTTGGCAAAATGAGAAAAAGGTGTGCGTGTGTGTGCAAATAAATGCATATCATTTTGGGTCGTATTAACTAAAGGTGGAAATTCTAACAAATTTGGAAAATCTTATTTTAATATTAATGAAATACTCATTGACATCCAATTGAAATTTGTTTGGAATTTTTCTGTAATTATTTTCGTTGGCTTAAATTCTTTTCTTCTAGTCTTTTTTTTTTTGTTTTCTTGTGGTGGGAATTGGAAATTTTGCAAAATCATTTTAATGAAATGATGAGAAATCATTTTGGAATTTCCTCTTAATGTTAAAGTAAGGTTTTAGGTTTTGGATTTCCGTTTATTTTTTGGATTTTCCCCTTATATGATATGTTTAAAGTGTTTTGCTTTTGACAATACAATATTTACATACTTTAATTAATTTTTATTACTTGACAATTGTTTTTTTTGTCTAAAAGGAGGTGTTAAATATTATTCCCACGGTAGGTGTAAAAATAAATGTTGTAATTTTTTTTTTTTTGGAAAAACCCCCCAAAAAGTTATGAAAGTATTTAGTCAAATTAAGAAGTCAAAGGAAATATTATAGGAAAGCATTATATTTAAAAGGAAATAAGAGTTTGGAATTAATAATATATTTTTGGGTTTCAAAACGATAAAGTAAATACAAAATTTATTTCAATTAGCGAATTGGGAAAATAACAAGATTGTTTTCTACCTTAAACAAAATTATATTAGAAATACCATGTTTTTGTTCTAAACTTGATGACTTTCAATTTCGATAAAAATTTTTATACAAAAACTTCATTAAACCTTTTACCAATTTCAGTTTTGTGAAATTGCAAAAACTCGCGATTTAATTTCGCTTTTTAATTTTCTTAAAAAAAAAATACAAAAACTTTGAATAGCAATATCTCTAGAAAGACTTTGTGAATTTTAATGATTTAAACGGTCTTAAAATTTCGCATATGGCGGCTTTACAACAAACATTTTAAAAATAAAAAAGAGTTTTTTAAAATGCATTTTAATACAATTGCATTTTTTAAATGCATTTTTCTTAAAATACGCTAATCAAATTTGTTAATTTTTTAACATAATTGAAAAGTTTGAAATGACACTAAATCGTCATTTATGGATACCAAATACATCAAAATGAATAACAAACATAATTAAGGAACATTTGCAATGTCCTTGTAAACGTTTTTCCTAATTTTCTTTAAAAAATACACGAGTCGAAAGCAAAATAGCAAGTGACTGATTTTGACATTTTTGTTCTTATCGTTCGAAATACAGAAACCCAATTTTATATGAAAACCCTTACGTTTTCTTTCGACTTGTCGTTCGACTCATTGTTCGCATAGAAGTGAGTGAAACCCAAATCTGTTTTCTTTCGCTTAGTAGGCGAAAGAAAGCTTTCGTTCGAAATAGAAAAACAGGCTATAAAGTTTAAAGTTACAAAACTTTTACGATTTTTTTTTGACTTTACGGAAAATGAAAATCGTGAATAAATTCCACGAGGCGTTCTCTCGTGGAATTGACGATATATATTTTCAAAAATCATAAAAGTTAAAAAAATGTCAAAAATTAAATTTTTTTGTTTCCTAATACTAAAGATTTATTAGTTGAAAATAAAATAACAGCTATTTCACTAAAATCAATGCATAGGTTTTAAATTTATTCCGAAATTAGTTAAAGTACTCATTAAAAAGAGGCTTGTTAGCCTCTTTTTAGCTAGCAAGCCTCTAGCAGGAAAGGAAAAGTATAGTACTTTTTTTGTACTATTTAACATTTAAAAGTACTCAAATACACTCTCGAGACCTTTGATACTGTCAAGATATTAACTGTATAGTTCGTTCCATGATGAAAGCTAAAAAAAAAAGTTTTTCTTTTTTTTATGAAAACATATTTTAGAGTTTTTTTATATATAATATTTCACTGTTATATTAATATTTAAGAACAATATGGGCGGACTAGGAGTGAGGGGCATGGTACCTCCCATAAAAATTAAACACAAATATTAGTATATATGGGAAACTATTAAAGCATGAATTTTCAAATTTTCCAGGAGAAACATCTATCTATCGGGTGGCGGGAAAGAACAACGGGTATTAGCTAAGATTTTCATAAACACAATCTTTGACGTAATGCTGGAGCTACGAGTTCGATTGAGTTTTAATTTATAAAATTTAAAATTCTTAAATATAAAATATTTATTAAATAATACAGATTTCTATGTTTTGTAATTAAAATTAAATTAAAGTTATTAAAACTTTAAAGATCTTATGTAATGAAATATATTTTAATAAAACTAAAGATAAAAGTATTTTTTTGTTCAAGAAATATTTTTTTTTCAAGAAATTTATTTCGGAATTTTAATATTTAACCTGATTAAAATCATTTAAACATAAACTTCAATAATAATCTTCAGTCTTGTTGCTATAAGACATGCTTCTCAATGATAAAATTTTATCCATTAAAATTAATTTAAAATTTTGTTATTCTCTTTTATTAGAAAATTAAATTATTCTTAAAATGTTAAAACATGCTTAAAGAGTTAAATATGCCATAAAAATAACTAAATATGCTATTAATATGCAGTAAAAAATATGCCATTAAGAAGAAAATATGCACTAAATGATTTATTTGTTATGCAACGAATAAATATTTTATCAATGGCTTAATTAAAAAATATGCAAATGCAAATTTTGCTTTGCCTGGTGATAACTATTAAAAAATAGTAAATCTTAGTACTATTTACAAAAATATTTTCCATCCCTACTTGGTACTTATGAACAGGGTTGTCAGATTTTTATGAGCCTCTGTCGCCACATAGTTAATAAGAAATCGCCAAAATCAAACTAAAATATAGTTAGTGCTTCAAATTTTATACAATTTTAAGCATTAACAAAATCAATGATAATTTCAGTATCTAATAATAATTGAAAAAAATTTTAATTTCAATAAACTTTTCCGTCTTACATAGCTCAATTTTTGGTCAACAATTTTAAAAAATTATAAATAATTTTAAACATAATAATTCTAAATTTACATCTTTTGTCCTCTAAAAGTTATAAATTGCTTTGAAGAATTAATTTATTTTTTGAACGTTTTCTTTTCATTATGGCCCATAAAATCTTATTATTCATATTTCAAAGATAATGGAAAATAAATTATCATATTTTTATTGAAGATATTTATATATAATTTTTTTAGTCTGGGTTCATAGCAGCAATATTTCTTGCTGCAATTCTTAATTTTATGTTAAAGAAATATTTTAAATTTTATGTTAAAGAAAAAGGTCTCAACGACCACCTAACAATCATTATACGGACCCCCATTTGAAAACCACCGTTTAAAATACTTAAAATAGACGTTGGCTAGTAAGAAAACTTAATAGTTTTACTAAGCGAATACCTATTCAATAAAATTTTGAAAATAAGCCAAATAAATCGCCACACGCAGAGAAAAAATATGGTTCTGGTGACCATAAACTAAGAGCAACATACTATGATTGTAACCTGGAATCATAGGTTACAATAAGCATTTTTGTACGCAATCATTTTTATGATTCCATTTTATCATTTATTACTGAAGTTTATAACCTTTTTTTTAGTAAATTTTATAACCTTTTCTTAAATATTGCCTTCAATTTGATCATGTTTTTATCATTTAATAAT